>APFE030378347.1:346853-406374 GCA_000404065.3 Pinus taeda | reverse complement strand
TTCTGATGAAGAAACCAAGAATGAAAGTCACCAAGAAGAAATCAAGGAAGACAAATCTACTTGTTTTGGCTCAAGTATCTGAAGAAGTTTTCTAACAGGAGGGGTTCATCAATTTTCAATTTTTGCATGAGGACATGCAATGACCTTTCTAATGGGGAAATTTGAACCTGACATTTGCTTCGTTTTGACATCCTTCTTTCACCCTATATATTTCTTTTTGATCATCATAATAACAAATTCGGAATCAATATACATGAATTATGATATGGCAAGTATAAAATTTCCTTTATTTCATAAAATGATGATGTTCCTTATTATTTAGTTTAATGTTTACTTCTACTACTGAATTACAATGATTTTGCAACTAATACATGATTCTGTAGCCAAGTTCATGGTTTGACAGGTTCCAAGGTGTCAACTGGGAAGTGAAATATATGGGTAGGTGGCAATTGATGCAATAAATGATTTCTTCGTACTCTCATGAACTCGATCAATGGAAACAAGTCCTATTAATGCAGTCAAATGTGAAGTCAAGCTCTGTATGCGACAACAGGCGAGCGAGAATGAGATTTATTCCTCATGATCTTATTTGATAATAGAAAATCATGAGTGAATTATGTGATATTGTATTTCCAAGATAAATTTAGTTTTTGTTGATAGGGATTAGGTGTATAGCTCTGAACAATTAATTTCCATGAGCTTTATAAATATGCATCTTGACAGAAACGAAAATATTGATAATAAGGATGTGACATTGAGACTAAAAATTTATTATTTGATAGTATGTTTTAAGGAATGATTTCGTTTTCTCAGTAAATATCCATGCATGTTTAAGTGCTTGATCAATAGTGTAGTGAATTCCTGGTTCTTGTGGAGGACCCCCTCGAGACAGTAAGGATTTCTATTTTGTTTTAGCAGTTAGAAATTAGCTTTATATTTTTCATAGATTTTTGTTTATTGTATTGAGTAATTGCATTTTCAATTTCTTTGAGATTTAAGTCGAGACCATTCTAATAATCATTTCTATTTCTCAAAGATTTTGGATGCACATCGATAGAGCATAACATCAATGACATAGTTTTACATTTTAATTAAATAGACAAAACTTTATAGGCAGTGGATTTATTCATAAAATTGAATGATAAATTTCAAGTATGTGTGATCTTTAATTTAAGCAAGTGCGAGTGTGTTTAAGTTGGAGTTGGTTTAATTTTATTTCTATGCACATGTGATTTCTATTTATATATATGTGTGATGAGATTAATATTATTTTTCATTTTTGCAATTGAATGAGTATATAATGCGGAGTGTAGGATTAATTTTCATTTATGTTGAGCATGATATTTATTTACATTTATGCTAAAGTGTGAAATTTTTAATTCAAGGAAAAGTGTGGAATTTTATAAAAAAAAGTAGTTCTTTTTTTAAAGCAAGAGTGTCTAATCATCATTATAGAGCTAATCTTATTTGCTATGAATAACTAATTTACTCATAAAATACATGTGCATCTCAATAACTCAATTTAATTTAGAATTTGTGTGAGTACTAAAATACTTCTAACACCTATAGTGCACATACACTTCATTAGTTTGCTAGCCATGGTTTATAATTCATGTAAGTAATTTAAGATCAATTAAGTCACCAAACACATTTTCTGGAGAGGATTAAGAACTTAACACTTTTTCTAATTCCATTTTTGTCAAATAATATTTAATCTATAGTATTCATCACATGTCAAAAAATTATTGTATTCATAATTAAATTGAATAAGTCATATAGCAATTTTCTGAGTGGTATTACATTGCCCCCCCTAAAAAAAACATCCTTGGTGTACTTTCACAAGTTCATATTTATTTGAACAACATTGGTTAATATTTTCTCATCTCATATTCTAACTCCCAAGGAGCCTCCTTAGGACCAAAGTGCTTCCATTTCACTTCAACATGGGTAATGGCTCGATTTCAGAGTAAAATGTCCCTTCGATCCAAAATTTGATGTGGTTTTGGAATTGTTCTTCTAGTTCAACCTCACACACTAATCAATTAGATGAGATGGATAATGTGCATACTTTTTAAATAATGATACATGAAAAACATGATGAACACTAATATGTGCTGGTAATGCTCATTGATAAGAAATTTCTACAACTCTGGAAGAAATCTCAAAGGGCCCACAAAACCATGGAGCTAATTTGGAAAATTGTCCTAACTTTAGGAACACTTTTTTTTTTGTTTTTCTTTGATGTAGACAAATTCCCAAACTCTGAATTAATTATGCATTCTTATAATATCAACGTATCTCTTTTTCATATATTTTGTAGCCTTTATATTTTGTCTGATTTTCTTAATCATTTCCTCCATTTCCTACAACTACTCGTGTCCTAGCATGAGTTTATGTTCTGGTTTGTACCAATTCAAAGGAACATGACATATTCTTCCATAAAAGGATTTAAAGGGGTCGATATTAACTGAGGCCTAGTAGCCATTATTGTAGGCAAATTCCAGTAAGTGTATATAATCACCCCACTTAGTGGGCTAGTTCATAACATACATATGCAACATATCTTCAAACACCTAATTAGATCTCTTTATGTGTCCATCTGTTTGAAAATGATAAGAAATAATGAGATTTAACTTTGTTCCTAATATAAGAAATACAAATATCCAAAAAATGTATGTAAACTTCACATGCCTAGAAGATATTATTGTCTTTGCTATTCCATGTAGTCAAAAGATTTCTTTCATAAAAACGTATGCCACTTGCGCGACCTTATAAGTGAACTATACATGAATAAAGTGATCATCTTTAGGTAACTTATCCATCACTGCCATAATAGAATCATGTTTTTTTCATGTTCTGGGTAACTTGGTAATAAATCTAGGGATATCACCTCCCATTTCCATTGGGGATTTGGTAAAGGATTTATCAATCCCGTTGAGTGTTGATGTTCTACCTTCGACAGTTGACATACCTAACACCTTTTTAGATATCTTTCAATTTCTCTTTTCCTTATGGGCCAATAAAACTTCTTTTGAAATGAAGAAATCATTGTCTCATAGCACAAGTGTGCTGCATATGGTGTTTTTATGATATTCAATCATAACAGTATTTTTAATTCCATGCTCACTCATAATATAAAGTCTATTTTTATATCCCAACATTTCATCTTTATTAATTTCATATTCCAACTGACTTCCAGGTGTAGTTCCATATCTCACTTTGTCATAACTTACGCTATAATATTAATCATTTATTGCTTCTCATTTTCCTTGTTAAGAAAGATCAGTTTCAATACCTTGTTTTCTTAACCTTTGATATGGTTTATGTTGAAATCACTCTCTTAAAAATTACATCCACCTAGCCTTCCTAAAATTTATGTCGGGTTGGTTGAAAAAATATTTCACATTAATGTTGTCTATTATTAATGTAAATTTCTTGCCTAATAGATAGCGGTGCCACATTTTAACGATGTGTATAATGACTGCTAATTATAAGTCATAGACCGCATAATGTTTCTCACACTCCTTTAATTTACATGACTTATATTCTATCACACATCCTTTTTGTTTCAACACTACCCCCTAACCCTTCCAAACTTGCATCAGTACATACTAAAAACTCCTTATTTGTATTTACTATTTGTAAGATATGCGTCGTTGTCAACAAATGGTTCAGATTCTCAAGTTGTCTTGGGATTTTTGAGTCCATTTTGAACTCTACACCTTTATTTTGTAAAGAAGTTATTAGGTGTGATATTATTGACAACCCTTGTATAAAAATATAGTAATATCTAGCTATTCCCATGAATGATCTTATGTCTACCACATCCTTTGGGAATGGCCAATAAAGTACAATTTTTACCTTCTCTGGGTCCACAATTGTGCCTTGTTTGGATATAACATGACCAATATAGTGTACTGTGTCTTGGTAAAATTTACACTTGTTGTAATTTGCATATAACTAGTTCTCTCATAGTCTTTGTGACAGTATTTCCAAGTGTTATTTGTGCTCCTACAACATCCTTGAATATACTATTATGTAATCTAGAAAATTTAGCATAAACATGTCTAAAAGTTTCTTGAACACGCTATTCATTAAACATATGAATGTAGTGGGAGTGTTTGTGAGCCTGAAGGGCAAAACAACAAATTCATAATGTCCTATTGACAATAATGGATCCTACAAGAAAGGGGGTCTCCCCGAGGTGAAGTCCCAACTAGACCTCACACCATTTGGTATATGAGTCCCATCTGGTATGGAGGGCTAGTTTCCATATACTTAGAGATTTTCCTTGTCTCTACTTGTCATCGCAGAAGAGTGTTATGATGGTATCTCGAAAAAGTAAGGTACATGTGCCTAGTGAGTGAATAATGTAATTGTGTCAAGGTTCTCTTACTACAAAGGGGGAGAGTAAAATGAGCCTCTAAATGGGAGGTAGTAGTACCACCCAGGAAGAGAAACATGAAAACTAGAAATTTACATCTAGCATGTAGTGGAATACTCCAGAATGGATGTGGCAGTCGTTAAAACCAAGGTGAAGGGGAGAACACGTACACCACCCAATGAAGTATTCCACATGGATGTGATGGTTGTTATAACAAAAAAACAAAGATGGTTTGTCAAGTATCTCGTGGAGTAGTGCACAAGGATGTGACAACAGTGATACCCAATACACAAAGGTGGTATGTCTAGTATCCCACAATGTAGTCCACATGGATGAGACAACAGTCATACGCAATACAACACATCTTCAACAATGTAAGTACTAAAACAACCAAAGTAGTTCAACTCTCTTAGTACAAGTTAAAAAAACATGCATTAAAAATGTTTAAAGAGTACTCTTAGAAACATCTACAAAACATGTGTGAAAATTAACTGGCCTTAATAGGCTTATAAGTTAACAAAAAGTCCCAAGACACATTTGTACAACATACATCACTATTGCTAGTAGTGGGACATTGGAGCCACTCCTCTCTCCTCAAACAACAAACTATAGACTCTCAAGGCTATGGGGGAGGAGCCAAGGTGAAAATTCCTTTCTCATACAGTGGGAGGGGTATATATAGCCAACGGTGATGCTTGAAACTTGTGACTCTTGAACTACCCTCGCGCTTGTTCAACATCCAATGACCTTTCAACTAACATGACTCTTCAAATTCTTGTCTGCATCCATTGGACTTCACTTTACATTACATTAAGTTATCATGGATATGGCCCATAGTGGTGATGTGGCTAAGATAGCTCATGGCACAACTCAGCTTGACAATGCCGACATGTATTGGCTAATTGTGGTGTTCGTATCAAGTTTCTACGTTGTTGAGTGATGGATGTACTCTTGGTATGCTTTGTCTTCTACTCTACATGGCATAGTGGTGCAGGGACTTTGATGGTTTTGGTATTCCATGGTTTTTCAATGCATGTGTCCCTTTCACTCATTGCTTGATATGCCTGGTACATCCATCTAGCTACAAGCAAGTCTTCTAGCATGTGCACTCCTTCTTAATCTCGTTCGTCATCTCCCCATGATCTATCAGTGTATCTGGCCCTAAAATTCACTCATGAGGGGATGACATTAAATCCAAAACCCCCTATTCTAGCATGATGCATTGTTCTCATGTTTCAGGTGATAGGGAGGGAGGACAATGACTGAGACAGTGGATAGTGCATCTTAGGCTGGAATGAGAAATTGTGGGAGAACAGCCTGCACTGTTGGGACAAAATGCACTGTGACCACAGGGAGGTAGAATTGCACAGTGAAATTCATCACTGTCAGCTACAAGGTGGGACCCTAAGGGGAGACACCTCTACACAGTTTTCAGATGGAAGACAGAGAGGGGCTGGAGAGGGATAATTGTATAGTTTTGTGTAGTTTCTAGAGGGAAGATAGAGCAGGGCTGCAGAGGGATTTTTTGGCAGTTTTGCACAATTTCCATATGAAAGACAAAGCAGGGTTGTAGAGGGACATCCTAAGCATGAATGCACAATCTTTGGGAACAATTCAGAATAGGCAGCATGGTAAATACTAGACATGTCTACGTAATTTCGGAAGCTAGCGCAAAGCAAGGCAACAAGGGTCAGTTGGGATGTTCTGCACAATTTTTGAGAACAGTGTAGAGCAAGGAAGTAGAGGACCATCTGGGCATCTCTGTGGAGTTTTGGAGAATAATCGAGACCCAAGTCTTAGAGAAGTGTAGGCTTCTGGCAGAGAAGAAGAAGGCATGTTGATTGTGCTTGACAAATGTGTAGTTCAGTTTGGTCATGGAAGTAGTCTCTACACAATTCTAAGAGGCAGATAGGTTTCTCACCTCCAGGATTGCAGAGTGAAACTGACATGGAGGACAACCTCAAGCACTACCTAGTTCCAAGTAGTAGAGTAGGGTCAATGAGGGCTGGGATTTTGCAGTGCAGTTCAGTCATTTCCTGGTGGAAGAGGGTTGCTCGGTCGGTCATATTTTTAGGAAAATTCTATTGTGGTCATACACTTAACATACTTGATGATGATTCAACATTGAGTACCATGAAAAAATACCAAACATGCCCTCGCTGAGTCTCTCTTAGAGCTGAGAGCGACAATTGTGACAATTTTGATAGACCTTCGGATGACCATAACGACACTTGCGTGATAGTTCTTACAACCTTTTCTGTGAGTACGATGGGTGTTTAAATAGTGAAGACAACCCAAACACACAAAGACATCCTTCATACTCACTAGAATAAGATCACAATTATAAAAAATCAATCAACATGCCAAAAGACGATTACTAGTCAAACAAGAAAAAGGTGAAAAATGCTTCAGAAGAGCTCATGGGGTGAGCTCGAGTATTTGCAAATGTTGGAGGAAAAACCAAGGAAGGCTCTGAAATTTGGATTCAAGCCAAAATTTTGGAGGGTGTTGCAGCCACTACAACACTTGGCGACACACTAGTTGAATACCAACTTCTTTGTTTTGGTTCATTTTTAGTCCAGGGCATTGGCCTTTCATGGAGTATTGATTCATTATGAAATTCACTTCAGCTTCCATACTTACCTCACTGACATAAACGATTCACCTTATACTGACTCAGTTGAACAAAAAACAAAATTCAACTAGATCACAATGTTTCAAATTGGTAAGCGTATTTGGCTCACCAGATTAAGATTTTCAGATTATTATTTTTCATCTCTGGTGTTGCTTTGCTTCCATCAAGCATTGATAGTACATCGACAGAGTCACATAGGAACACAAAAATTTCTCCACTTCCAGGGAGCCTAGACAATACCCTGGTAGAGTTGCTTGCTTCACCTCTCTATGCAGGAAGCCTTACTCTTCTTTCGCCTTTGTTGTTTTTTGAAAGAGGATTGCACATAGGAACTTACTTATTTTTGGGCAGAAAAGGGATCTTGACTCATTTAGAGAAGAATAAGTTGTTTCTTTAAAGAAGCATGTAAACACCTCTGATTCAGGTTTTCTCATTTAGATTTTCCACTTCCAAGTTTCTACTAGTTAGATAAGCTTGAACACACATAGTGAAATACTAAGTATAGCCATGAGATTTCCTCAACTGGAAAGAGGCTCATGGTTTGACCAAAACCTTCCTTACAGATGGATTGTATTTTCTGTTAAGACTTCATCTGCTAGAAGTTCCAACCGAGCACAAATAACATGGGCACAAGACTTTCCAAGGATTGTAGTGTCACAAGACTCTTTGAGCTTCAACCACATACCCATTTAGAAACTAGAACACAGTGTAGGCACAACACTTATTCATGTAGTGCAAACAAAAGGAAATCTCAACACAAAAGGGAAAAACAAGACGAGAGGAAAGAAGTACAAAACAAGCAAAGAAAACTAGAAGACAAGAAAATAAAGAAATCAAAGCAAACATGATGTAAAACCAGAATAATAAAACAAAGATAGATTATGAGTGCACTATGAGTGCAAGGAAGGGAAACATGAGATGTAGCTAATCCTACTACCATCCTAGCATATAAACAGTCAAGGTTACGAGAAATGAAATTTCAGAGGAAGCCACTGTAGTCACTCTTGACTTGCGTCCACAAAGATACAAATGATTAAAATACATAAAAAGTAGTGTGCAACAAAAAATAAAAAGCTTAAACAAGCAGCACATGGAAACGAAGGTCTTTCCTATGGGCAGAAAGACATGTCACAACCACCCAATACAAATTCTTACTTCTTTGATGGATAACCTTTGTAAACAAACGTAACAAGCTTTTGGCGGATGCATCATTGTCTACACCGAACTCCTTAGCAATCATGAGGAAGGATTGAAACTTGTTGCCTGCAACATGGCTTGCCAAGTAATATTGTTCCATCCATTCAACGATTGGATGATAGAATTCATGATGGTTGTTTGGAAAGCCTCGTGATCTTTGAAAAGATGAATTTCTAATTTGAGAGACGAGATCACAATGGGAATCTAGTAAGGAAAGATATATCTGGTCATTCTCAATAACCATGCCAAGATAGTGAGGACTTTCCATAACCATCAACAAAGGTTGGAGTGCCTCACCTACTCAACAAAAGTTTGAAGAGAAAGATGGTAAACAATGAAGATCAAAGAGCATGAAGCCATTTTCATTAGATGTGCTCAAGGGAAAATGGTAAGGCAAATGAAATTCACCGAAGACATACAAATGATCAGATGAACTAATTGAGACATTAAATTCCCAGTTTGTAATGAAGAAATAAAAATCCATGTGAACAATATTGCAAACACTCTTAATAATGGAACCAAGTTCACTATGAGCTAGATATGATAGATATATTTGTAGTGCAAGGTTCACAAGAAGGCAAGGAGATAATTATGAAAGGGAAGATTCGGTAAGTATGATCGTGGGAAAAGATGCTCTTTGAGATGATCAACTTCACAATTCCACGAGTTTATGAAAGATGGACATTACCAACCTAATTTTGATGTAAGATATGTGCATGAAGATGGATGTGCTATAACAAATTCATGAATTCAGTCATAAGTGAAAATTTGAAAATTTGAGAGATCACATCTGGAATACCAAATGTTTTTTGCATGTTAATTCACATCAGTGCAACCATGCAGATAGACATATCATGTATGACAAACCAGATTGGATTTCATTTTGGGGGCTTACCAGAGTTGCAAGGTCCAGACATAACCATCAATGAGTGTTGAAGTTCCTCGACTCCCGGGCACATTCTGAAACTTTCCAAAATTATAGAATCACATTTTGATGCATGAACTGGATCATGCATGACTTGAGGGTTGCTATTGTTGCTAATTTTAAAACTGTTCTCAGGATGGTGGCCATCTCTGTCACAGGTTGCACCTGATCTTTCAGCTTCAGCAAGTTAACTTGAAGAGTTGTCTTCATACAAGAGAAGAGATGACGGGGAATGGGAAGTACACTCTATGATTAGACTATTTAGATCGTGTAAAACCTCCCTTCCTTGTGTCAATTGAGGAGATAGATCATCATATGAAAAATCAAGAGAACATGGAGTATCTCTGATGCATGTGGATGTGTTGTGAATGGTAGGACAGATGAGAAAGTGAGGTGAAGAGGAAGTTTTGATATGAATGTCTTCTTTTCCCGGAGCACATTCTAGATCTGAGTTGGAGTCTTCATGAGAAAAGGAAAGATCACAGGATGTTCTTGCGCATTCCTCATGGCATATGGAAGTATGAGAGTGATGACTGCCCATTACTTGGGGTTGAGTGAAAGAATTAATTGTAGAGGATGTTGCACCAATATTAACATATTGATAATCATTCATGAATGGAAGCTCATTGTTTTGATGCACATAATTTTGAATTAGATATAGAAAATTGATAGTGTACTCAACTTTCTGCTCCTATGCTTATGTAATGTGACTACCTTGTGCCTGATCACAATTTGAGCCAACAACTTGACAATCAAGAGAATGCTAACAATTGGCTCATGATGTGGATTGATCAAGCGAGTCATGGTACAAAGAGTCATGGATTGTAGATGATGGAGGCTGGCGGAGATGTAGATACGATTCGAGACTTGAGTTATGAATGGTGACCTCCTCTGGCAAAACATAGTAGTGAGTCTTCGTTGTAGGTTTCCTGAGCCATTTTGGAATCTCATCCATTGAAGTGGGAGGCAGATGTGAAGATGGGTTGGGGACATGTTGCACATATTTCTCAGCTTTTCAATCACCAAAAGTGGGAACCAACATTGAGATTGGAAAGAGATGAGGACAAGGAACAAACGGGGTGTTGGGTTCCTCCTTTGCAAGCTAAGCTTCTTCATGATACGCAAGAGTTGGGGAGGAAGGGAAATAAAAAGATTCACCATATTGAGAACTATGAAGCGAGTGTTTAATGTCTTCTCTCAAGAATTCAAAGTTCACAATATGTTTAGGAGTTTCATAAAATAGGTGAAGGAAGAGATCAACAAAGTCCTCAAATGATTTTTCAGGCTCCATACTTAAACGTTATATTTTTTCACCGAAATCATCATGGTTATACTCATCGAATGTTTTAGTCATCATTTTGACAAGCTGACCAAATGAATCAATAGAGGCAAAGGGTAATGTATAATAACAACATTGAGCATGACCTTTGAATGTGAAGGTGAATAATATAATGGAGACATCTTCGTACTCTATCTTGTGGCATAGGCAGAAGTTTATAACTTGGTGCACATGCACATTAAAAGATGGTTCACCCTCAACACTAAAACATTAACTTGGATAGGTCATGGATAACTTCTACGGGGATGGTACATTCAAACTTTGTAGAAAGGTATCCCAAGATTATCATGTGAGGAAGAGCCATTTTTAAATATGAGATTCAAACTAGACTCTATGGGCAAAACATGTCATCTGGCCCTCCCTCTAGATCCAATTTGTTGACGGTATTGGACCCACCAAAAAAATGGATCTCCCTGATGCGAAATCCAAACTAGACCTCACACCATGTGGTGTAGGAGTCCCATCTGATATGAAGACTGGGTAGCCATATACTTAGATATTTTCATTGGCTCTAGCTATTAGAACATGAGAGTGTTACACTGGTATCTTCAAACAACAAGGTACGTGTGCCTGGTAAGTGCATAATGTAACTGTGTCAAGGTTCTCTTACTACAAAGTGGGAGATTAAAATGAGCCTCTAAATGGGATGTAGTAGTACCACCTAGGAAGAGACACACATGAACCAAAAAGTTTTATCTAGCACTGAACATAATAGTCCACATTGGATGCAATAGTCATTAAAACCAAGGTGTAGGCGACAACACATATGCCACCCAGCAGTGTAGTCCACATGGATATGATGGCTGTTATAACCAGGTAACAAAGATGGTCTATCGAGTATCCCATTGAGTAGTCCATCAGGATGTGATAAAAGTGATAGCCAATACACAAAGGTGGTATGTCTAGTATCCAGTTGAGTAGTAAAGAGGGATGAGACAGTAGTGATAAGCAATATAGCACATATTCAACAATTTATGTACTAAAACAACCAAAGTAGTTCAACTATCTTAGTATAGGTTAAGAAAAAATGCTTTACAAATTTTTAAAGAGTAGTCTTACAAACATATACAAAAAATGTGTGAAAACATGTTGGCCTTAAGAGGCTTCTGAATTAAGCAAAATATCCAAGACACATTTATACACCATACATCACTAGTTCTAGTACTAGGACATTGGAGCCAATTCTCGCTCCTCAAAGCACAGACTCCAGACTCTCAAGGCTACGTGAAGGAGCCAAGGTGAAGAGTCCTTGCCCATACAATAGGAGGGCTATATATATCCAAGGGTGGTGCTTGACCCTTGTAGAGTTCCAAAACTAATTTTTTTTTACATCCATTTTCCTCTTTTTCATCATCGCTATCAACTCAATAAAAGTAGTAAACCATAGATTTTGATAAGGTAAAATCTCTCATATGTCTTACTTTCATATTCGTTAATGTTCCTTATTATTATGTTAAATATTGCATTAGCTACATAATTAACATGATTCTACAACTATTTTGCAAATATGTAGCTATATCCATGGTTTGCGGGGTTCGAGTGTGCCAGTGAAGCAAAGAAGAATATGGGCGATCAAGGATCAATCCCCTCATCAATATCCTCCTATTCGCTTGAGAAAATTCATTGAAGGAATAACATAGTGGCATGGTCAAAGGCACATGTCAAACATGTAGCAGTAGAAGTCTAAATTCATCATGTTTCTCCAATTTTCTTTCCAAATAGAAAATCAACAAGATAATGATTTTACTGTTAAGTTTCGAGTTTGAATAAAGATTGATTAAAAGACCTATAGGCATAGAAGTCTCAAACTGTTGAGCATGCATTTTATATATAAACATGTATCCTCTATAGAGTATTAGAGAGGGAAGTAATAGTTAATCTCTGAAGAATTGTGAAACAGACCTTTGTCCTCATATTGAATTAAATTTACCTTTCTATTACTTGATGCGTATGTGAGCGTGATTTACACATATTGTATGTAGAGGGTCATTGCAGATAGTCATGTTTAGTTTATTTCATTATATTGCTTTCTGTTATCACATTTTTATTTCATTCTATTTTAGTTTCCTTACTTCGCTATTTCATCATTTCATTATAACTTAATTAAATCTTGTTATTTCGTTTATCATTTCATTATTTCATTTGCACTTGAATATCTTCACAGTCATTTAAAAGTTTAGTTTCTTCAATGCTTTTCTCTTAATTACAATGTGTTTTTATAATTGTATAATCATAACTTGTCTATACTCTGTAGTCAGCATTAGAAGATTACTTTCATTCTTTTTAAAATCAGAGTTTGTATATACTTTCCAGACATATTTTGAAGGATTGTTTTCTTCCTTTTAGAATCATTTATACTCTATTTTATAGTAGCAAGGTGTTTACGATAGATTCATAATGTTATAATGATTAATGTAAGATGATTTAGAATGATGCTCAACATAGATATGGCCTGGTCGATCTATCTAACAATATCTTAACTTCCACTTCTTAAAAATGTAAATCTAATCTAATAGGAACGTAGATAAACAATGAAAATCCTAAAACAAATATAACCATCATCTTACAAAGTAAAGGAAAGGCTTCTAGAATATATGGTGCACCTACACTTCATAATTTTACTCCAGTCGATAGTTTATGCTTGCAATTTAAGAACATTAAATTGACCAAACATTTTGGCACCGTTGTTGGGGAAGTGTAAATTGAAGCGTTAAAAAGAAAATCAAATAAAAAACATTATATGCATAGGGAAAGAACCTCTAGAGGTAGGTTTTTAGGTCAAGGAAGAATTCTAATTCCCACATCAGTCACTCCACCATGACCATGTAGTGCCACACCACCCACACAAACTCGTGTTCCATCCATAGTAGGCCAATATAGACTTCCTGAAGTCTTTAGATCTGAAATCCAATCTAAAGGTTCACCAACTTCATAAAAAAAAGCTGTAATCGAAGTAGATCCTGCATCTCCAACAACATGAATAATTTTCCTATCTTCAACGAGACAACAAACTCTAGCTCAAGATTTTTAAGTTCCTACTGAAGAAGAGGAAGAAGAAGCCTATTTCAAACCATTGATAGAGGAACTAGAAGAACTAGAAGAAAAGCTAGATAATCTTGTTGTATAATTAGATATTTATTCTAAGGAATCCATCATGGCTGAAGAAGGAGAAGGAGAAGTACACAATCTCAATGGTGACGAACATAGGATTGGAGGAGGAGGAGGAGGAAATAGAGGAGGTGGAAGAGGAGGTTGTAGAGGTAGAGGCAAAAGAGATCTAGAACCTTTTGGATTCCCTATCCTTGATGAGGATACAACATTAACAATGAAAAACATCTTGCCTTATATCCTCCCTAATTTTCATGGAATAAGAAGTGAAGATCTAGAGACATTTCTGTTTGAATTTGAAGTATTATGTAGATCATATGATTATTTGCACGATGCTAAAAAACTAAAATTGTTGCCTACCACCTTAAAAGATTTAGCGTTAAAATGGTTCATGAGTTTAGGAACGAAATCTATAAGAACATGGGCACAAATGAAAGATTCGTTCTTGGAGAAATTACAATGATTATTGTATGCCTTAGCATTAAAGATGTAGTACTCAAAATGGTAGCAAAAGAAGATGAAATTCTTGAATATTTTGTTAAAAGATTTGTTTATAGTATCAAAAGGGAAAAAATGAATAATCTGGATGAAGAAAATTTGAAATGTATCTTACTAAAATCCATTAAAGATGAATGGATTGATATTATCAATCTAATGGGAAAATGATATATTTCTTAGTTACCATTTGTAGATATTTGTGATTTATGTGTACATATTTCAAGAGGTAAAGCAAGAACAGGGAAAAGTCCAAGGGATCCTCTTTTATCAATAGTAAATATGTATACAACCAGAAGAGTAAGTAGGGAACAATTAGGTAGTTTTCTTGCTAATTTTAAGATAGATATTTTAGGGAGTCTTAGTGAGAAAATTGACACCCTTAAAATAGAAAACAAGAAGAAAGCTGAAAATGATGCATTATCCATCTTTTCTCCAAGGCGTAGAAAGAAACATGCTCTGAGAGAATGTCCTATAGATTTAAAAATCATAGAAACATGTGTTATATGCAGAAAGTCATGATACAAAAGAATGTCCCTCTATATCAGGTCTTAAGGTTGTGTTTAGTGAAGAAGGAATGCCAAATTAGATAGATGCTCTTTTCTTTATTTCCGAAAGACCATGGCAAAATCCTCAAACAAATCAAACTCAAGGTTTTAGCCATCAACAATTTGTACAATATTCCTGAAATAATTGGAATGCACCTATGCCATGGCATCCATATTGCTGGCTTGAGGGTGCCTAACCCAGGTTTTGAGTTATTTAACCAAACAAATCCCTACACTACTAGCCCTTTTGGCATCAGCCTGTGTAGCACAGACCGAAGTCTCACTCGAAGCAGTATGGGGGGATGCTGGAACCAAGTTTCTGCACCCTTGAGATGTTTGTGGTGTTGATTTAGTCCAACTATGCCTACCTTCACACAAGTAACTTCGCATAGTGTTCTAGCCTTCAACATCCCCATGATCTAATTTAATCATCTTTCACGCAGCCTTAACTAGGGGCTGAGATGCTTTCGTGCTGCTATGGCTGCGAACTGCACTATTTCCACAAACTGCACCACATATCTTACTTATCTTCTTAATAGATATTAGTTAACATCATGTAAAGAGATATTCTATATTGCATTCACTTAATCAATACAATTATACACATTCACGCATCATATAAACAATAGAAGTGAAATTTATACCCAATATATTTAATGCATAAAATAGGAGATAAATACACAGAATTGTAATGAAACTTCCCTTTATTAATATTTCCAAGTATTACAGACTCGACTTGCCATGCTTACTCCGCTGTAAGGGTCCGTCCACACAACTATAGAATACTAGGCCTCTGTGCACTCAACTGTAGAGTATTCTCCTACTATACGACCCAAAACTAGACTTTTCTCCATAGATACGACTCAAATCTTCATCCTTCTTCTGATATTTGATTATATTCATTCTATTCCTTAACTACTTAGAGCCTCTCTCTATTTATATAATCCCATGGTGTGCGGACCATGGGTAGATCTCTACACCTGATGTTACATTAACAAAATTGAGGGCGAACAACCCTATGACTCTTTTACAATCTACACGCTCTGCACCCACAAAATGAGGAGTATTTACATTGGAGTTACAATTATTGACCAAAATCTAGGCTCTAAGCCCCAAAAATTCCCTTGCAGGATCCTGCACCCAACAGGACCCCAACAAAAATATCGTGAGTTGCCCTCAAGTCACTATGTCGATGTGGAGATCTTTCCATGAAGACCTTCTAATTCTGCCTAAATCGCTGCAAGATCAGTAGTGCATTGATCGGCTGCATGTTGTACATCCTCGACGCGTTGTTCAAAGACCACTGTGGTTGAGCTGTTGCCTTGAACCTTTTCTTGTGTTGCTTGCAGTTGCGTGAGCTTTGCTTCAATGGAGGCTGTAATGATATAGGCATCATCAATCCATGGCTATAAGCACCCCTTCATAACTGTTTGTTTATGGTGAGTAGCATCTACTTGTTCCTTGAGTGCTTTTGCTTGTTGCATCATCGTGAGCCTCTGTGTAAGCAGAACCATCTCTATGGTCATTTTACTTCGTCATATTTCTACTATAGCTCGCATGTCTCTGTCTCTAGGTGTTGTATGTTCAGGTCCTCCTGCAGGGTGGTGAGAACCTCGAATCACTACTCGAATAGCTTTGTGTAGTATGTCACTACATTGTTAACCTATGCTATTGCTGCTATAATCGCACTGGCGCACTATTCCCTAACCTCTGGTGGAGTTGTAGGCTACGCCTTCAATTGTAGTTCAGCAATTTGAAGATTCAGCTCCAGCTGAACCCTGGCCATTTCTTCCTTTGTCTCATGCACCCCTGCTACTAACTTCTAGGTGTGCACCTCCACTGGCTCTTCTGCTTAGATGGCCAACTCTGAGACCATCTGGCAGGCTTCCTCCAAAACTTGTACGAGCTGTCTGTTCTGCGCCACTACCTCATTGCTTTGCAGGCTCAATTGTTTAATGTTGATGCACTATCCGATCATTACCTAGAGCATGTGACCTTCCTTGGCTTGCAGTTCTGTATTGATTCCATCCTGCAAAACATAGAGCGTCTCCCAAGGGAGCACAACAACATTTAACATGATTCCCTTCAACCCACTGACCATAGGCCTGTCGGCCTCATTTTTTGTAATGAGTGCTCCATCTAGTAGTACTAAGATGTTGGTCATCTGGGCACACAACATTTCCTTAGCCACGGACGTGCTTATTATGAGGCTAGTTGACACAGTGCCAGCCTGTGGAGTTCGCACTTGCAACTCTTGTATCTGTGCCGGGAGGGCCCCCAACACCATCTATTGTTCCTCCTCGAATTGCAGGAGGGTCTCTAGGGCGATGTCCCTCACCATCTCACTAATGTTGTGTAGATCCCCCTCAGTGAGGGTGATCAGGTTAAAAGAAGTCTTTGAACCCTTTGACTTCTTTCATGGCCCTACCTTCTCTCTTGGGCATAAACATGTCAGCTGGGTGGATGTTGTCTACAGGTCTATGCCACCTATCTCCATATCTGTCTCTGGATCGGGTGAAGGCGACTTATGTCCTTCGCGCTCTTCCTCTACTACTTTTTGCTGCTCTTCCACCAACTTCATCGTGTTGCGTGTTGCCTGGGCCTTAGCTATTGCTACTTCATTTCTACACTTTTCTACCAACTACACCATCAACAGTTTCACCTCTTCCTTTTTTTGCTACAAGTAGACTTCTTTGCTTCCACCACGGAATTGGCTAGAGCACACCACTCCAATGGCCACAGCTCAAGGACTGCGAAGATGACATTTTCTGTCGCTAGATAGGGTAGCTTGCACCACATCTTTGTGGTGTCCTTCCACGCCCTGATGTAAATGTGGTGGAAATCTACCTTGAACTCCACAAAGCTCTGCACACTATTGTAGACCGTGGGCAATAACTATGGCTCACCATTAATCCCCATTCTAATGCTTATCTCTATGAACACCCAAAATATTTTGTTGTCCCTTATCCTTTGCGCATCCCTAGTTCCCCACAGTGAAGTGTACTTCGCTGCCTCTAGAAGGTCCTGTGCAATCACTGGGAACTGGCTGTCTTCGGGCGATTCCCATGCCACTAGTACTATGGACAACAAAAGCCACACATAGTTAAATGTTTTTCCTTGCTCCTGTGCCACACGACATTTCTCAAGGAACTCTCTGCATAAGTAGCTAGCCTAGTTGAACTAGGCCCCTTCTATGTATTTCACTACTAGTGCAACCACAGACGCGGGTACCTCATCCATGTGGCACTTCTGCATAACCTTCCCTGCCAATATCTACATCGTGACTTTAACTACAGGGTTGTTGATGTTGGAAATGGCGTACCCTCTCTTCTTCTTCTCCAGCTTAAACTTCTTTTTCATGGCCTCTGTGATGGCCAAATCATCACTCTTTCCCTCCAAGATGTTCGCTAGATCCTCCCCTTTGCAAGGGAGTTGGGTAGTTCTATGAATCAAATGGTCTATGATGGGGATGGGCTCCTTGAGCCACAAGCTCCCATCATGCACCAAGCAGAGAAATGGCCTAACAAAAAAAATGGTCACTGCGGCGCGATGGTAATGCAGCACCCAGAGCAGGTTTAATAGTCCTACCTTGTCCACACCTCTCATTTATTTATATAGCTCCAACTCTTTGATTCGAGTCGACACGTCTTTCTTCTGCTGCATTACTACGTGGTTGCCAAATGTGGGAACTTCTTGTGGTTCGCGAGATCCCAGTCTTCAAATTTCACTATAGGAACTTGCCCCAGGTGCATTCCTTCAAAAATAATGTCGTCAAGGAATAGGAAAGTCTGTAGTCTTTAGGCACCTTTGCTTTACCCTTCCGCAAAGGAATATATGCAGGTAGCCTAGTAATAGGGTCCGCACCATAGGTTTCCTCCTCCATTTCTACATCCTCCTCCTCTACCAGGATTTCTTCAAATTCTTCCTCCTCATCAGCCTCCAAATTGAGAGTGTTCCCCTTTTCTTCCATGGTAAGCTTAGTCCTTAATGGGTTCCTAAGGGATACGTGCACTGGTACCATATCCTTCTTGTCTTTCTTGGGTCTCTTTATGCGTGGAGATTTATGGATTTCTACGACTATCCCAGCACTTTCAGGGGCTTATACTTCCGTAATGGCCTATGTAGCTTCCTCAGAAGTCATTACCCTGATATCCATGGCGTCCTTAGGTGCTGCCATAGTGTGATTCGACAATTCTCTTAATAGCTTAGGAAATTGCTCAAGCAATGAATTCACCTTCAGAAGATTGAAGAAGTCTAGGTTCATGAATGTCTATGCGCACAACAACTTAACCCTCAAATTGCCAAGAGTTGTTTATTAGACAACCCTTTGTAATTTATAGTTCCTTTTGAATTTGAATTCGACCATTCCCCCCACATTTGATCCATTAATGCTCAATTGGTGACGGATTTTCAAGAATCTAGCCCATAAAGTTCACCTTAAATGTCTATCGCTTGCTCCATTTGGTCTCAAACCAAGCATCACATCATGAATAGTGACTGTAATGGTCACTTTCTAGTTGACCTGCACGACAACACAGCTACCCTCACATTATCACGGACCTTGTGACACTTCGCTCCTCCACGTAGTCCTGACATTGCATAGCTCTCTGACAGAGTAGTTTATAGTCCTACGCCTCCTTTCAACTACCTGGAGTGCCAAGACAATACTTCTGTCAGCTAGTCAGATGGTTGAGCCCCTTGTGTATGTCTTCAAATGACTGTCATTGACTTTTCCTTGGAAGAGTTCTCCACTTAACTTTACCAACTACACCACACCACCATCTGTGATCACCTTAATAACATACGGTCCCAGCCAATGCATTCTAAGCTTCGTTGGAAATTTATCAAACTTAATATCATATAACAACACCAAATCATTCACCTTGAAGGTGCGCACGTTAATATGTTGATCGTGCCAAGCCTTTTCGCACTGCTTTTGTACATGCTGGTGAAATCTAGCCAAATTGTTCTTCCTCAAGCTCCTCCAACTGTGCAAGGCTCTCCTCCAGGGTTTTGTCATCTATCATAACTATGAGTGCTGCTCTGCTTAGACTAGGCACGATGTATTCCATAGGAATTACAACTTCCACACCATAGACAACCCTAAAAGGTGTTTGTCCCGTCAATTTGTTGCATGTCGTCTTATAAGCCCATAATACAATAGGTACGTGTGTAGGTCCCAATCACTTCAGTGCGCATTCTATACTTTGGCCAGCACGGTCTCTAATCCCGTTAGCCTACGGTTGATACGGTGTGCTCTTTTTATGATACACCTAAAGCTCTTCCATCAGCACGTTGATTGTTTCATTCAGGAAGTGCATACTGCGATCACTCATTAAGACCTTTAGATATCCAAATCGCACGAGTACATGTTCAAACAGAAACTTTGCAGTAGTTGTGGCTGTGCAATCTTTCACCGGCTATGCTTCTACCCAACGAGTCAGGTACTCTATTGCAGTGATAATATACCTCGTGCCTATTTATCCTTGAGGTTCGATAGCTCCTACAAAATCTATTGCCCATTTTTCGAAAGGTTGCAACGTCATTTATGGGTTCAAAGGCATTTCATCCCTCGGTGATGGCTTACCTATTCCTTGATATACATTTGATGCCTTGCAATGTGCTTTTGAATCCTGATGAAGGGTTTGCCACCACAACTCAGTGTGTAGAATCCTTTGCGCAGTTTCTCTTCCCACATAATGTCCTCCCGCGGTGCCCCCATGAGCATCCATGAGCATGCTGCTTTGTTCAAATTTAGGTACATACCTTCACAGTATTTCATCATTCCCTATCTTGTATAGATGCCCGACAATGACAGAGAAATCGGTCGCGTGCACCACCAATTCCTTCTTCTGCTAGACAGAGTATTCTTTCGGCCCAGTTCCAGTTACTAGAAAGTGAATTATATATTCAAAATGTCCATCTTCTATGCGCACAACAAAGAGCTACACGTCGGGTAATCCTTCCTCTAGACTAGTAGATTCCTGCCCTGTCTCAATGCATGACAGGTGATCTAGTCCTGTGTTCAATCATCCAGGCTTTGTAACCACTTTAAAATCATATTCTTGGAACAATAAAATCCATCTGCATATGTGTCTCCCAAACACAAGCTTATTGACCAACTACTTTAGAGTGGAATGATCTATATGCATCTTAAAGTGCCCTCCTAGCAAGTAGTGTCGATACTTCTAGGTGCATACACTATAGCTAGTCCCTCACGCTCAGTGGTGGAATAATTCTTTTCTTCTTTAGATAATTTGCAACTCGCGAACGTGATAGGGTGATCCAAGCCTTCTCCACCATCCTGTGCTAGTACTACCCCCAGCGCTATACTCAATGCCTCAACATGGATATGAAACACTTTCTTTCAGTTCAGGAAGACCAGAATCACCATAGTAACCATATTTTCTTTCAATACATCCAAACTTTTCTTACAGTCATCGTTCCAATAGAACGTGACATCCTTTTTCAACATCTTTTCCACTAGCGTGGTGATCTAGGCATAGCCTTTGATGAACTTCCTATAGTATCCTATATGTCCAAGAGTAGCACGCATCTATTTCGCACTCTGCGGTGCTTCCAAATTCAGAATCACTATGATTTTCATGGGGCCTACCATCAACCCTTGCTTACAAACCACATGCCCCAATAGGTTCCCAAAAGTAATGAGGAACATAGACTTCTTGAGGTTGAGCGTGATTTGGTATCTTTGGCATGTATCCAGCATCAAGTGCGGGTTCGCTACGTGGCACCTAACCAGCCCAAATATAGTCCAGTCATCAAAATAGACCTCTAAGAACCTATGAATCTATTCCCTGGATGTCGCAACAACCACGCGCGAAAAGATAGCAGGGGCATTCTTCAATCCAAACATCATGACAGTATATTGAAAGTAACCCTACTCAATCAAGAAGGTTATCTTACTCCTATCCTCTGGTGCGATTTTGATCTAGTGGTACCCTGAAAACCCATTGGTGAAAGAATATGCTTCCTCACTGCCTACATTATCTAACACCTCATCCATGAACAAAGTTGGGAATAGATCATGTACACACGCATCATTCAATTTTCTAAGATCCACACATATTCTTATTTCATCCTTCTGCTTCTTCTATTGTACCACCATCAGACTTACCCAATTGGATTCCTCCACAGGATCAATGATGCATGTTGCGACCATCTTGTCTAGTTCTATGCAGACCTTCTCCTTGTATTTCGGATTTAAGTGATAAGGCCTCTGCTTAACTGGCTTCGCGTCGGGTTTTAACGTGATATTCATTAACCCTAAATCTTTGATTATTCCCTTCAAATATGTAAACTTGGTCGGGAATAAGTCATGATATTCATGGAGTAATTCAGCGACCTTATCCACCATCGCACCCATCCCAATAGTCTCCAATCTTCATGAATTTAGGTTCCGCCTCCATACCAATATTCACCTGATTAGTCTTCACCAATGCAGTTATGTTAGGGTTCTCAATCTATGGTATGTGAACCTCATGGTGGCCCTCCGTCTCTGGAATGTTAATTTTCCATGCATCTTTGTCTTCTTCTTCAGTAGTTACATTATAACATTCTAGTGCCCAACTCAGCTGAGTGGCCCATTCAGGCTGAATCAATTCAACTGGCTCCTGTGGTATCCTAAAGATGGTTTCTTTTACCTCTTTTAGTGCTTCATCAAATATTGTCCCACCCATCCTCAAAAGTGAAAGTCATCACGAACCGTTTGTGCAGAACATCCCATTCACCTATCCTATGGCGAAGCTCTGTTTCTATATACCAGTTCATTGGTATAGCATCAAGGGTATGATAGAACAGGTGCACCCACTAAGGCTATGACTTTTCTCAATAGGCCTACATCCACTTGGCTATATGCATGCTTGGGTCATCCTGCCCATTGTGCTTATCTGTCAATTTCACCCTAGGCTTCCCAAATCATGTGCGCATCATTCCCCTACATTTGTGTCAGTCGTCAAAGCTCCCTTTATGCGTATCCCACCATCTTGTGGGCATAACGTGCACTACCCAGTCTAAGGCCTGGAACCATTTATTTTTCGGCACCTCCCTTTGAAATTTATACAAGAATGTATCTACCTCACTTAGAACACCATAAGTAGGTAGGTCTCTTACTTTTGTCGAGACACACTGTAGCGACCTTGTCATCATATTACAATTCAGTGTAGTTACTTCATGTAACCGATTCCTCCATCTCTTTGTTTCCTTATCCAAATCCGAAGTACAAGGTCTTTCCTGTTCCCATGCAATCCACCCATCCATGGTGGGATTTACCTAGTCCTAGTTTCGCATTGTTATCTTATAGATTCAGTCTAAATCATCATCACTTTCATAATCTTGCACCGGCTCCATATAGCACAATCCTTTGACAGGATCTAGGGGTATAATTACGCATAGTGACTTCTTTTCAAAAATCAATTTTCGCTTTTTCAGATTGATCACCCCATTCATGTCAGTGGCCCAATCAATTCCTAAGAGCACGGGGTAGGGATTATTGTCATCAAGAATCTATATCACTTCAAAGTCTGTTAGCGTGCTTGCTCCATCAATATCCACAGTTATTCCCTGCAATCGCCTTATGCGTATTAATTTCTACTGGTTCTCCATCCTTTGCTGAATTGGAGACCACTGTAGCACAGGTCAACCCATTTGCTCCCATGCCTGTTTTGGCAGAAGACTCACATCTGATACTAAATCTAAGATGACTTGATCCATCTCATATTCTTTGATCTACGTGGTTATTCTCATACCTCTTCCATTCTTGTCTTATGTTTTCCAATATTCTTGACTACACGCGGTTCTCCTGGCGCAGTCCCAACGCATCTGTTAATGAGTTCCTGTAACCCTTTCACCGCCTTACTGTCGCGCAGTAGCTTTACACATGTTTCGAGGAACATTGTGAGCATAGATGGGTCGATATCCAGCTCCAATTTATCTTTTCCTCCTGAAGTGGAGGCATTAGCAAAGCTTTTCTCAACTTCCACGAAGGTTTATCAAATGCGCTCCAAATCAAACTCTACTTCTTTCGTCGGGGCTTTGTGAACCCAAGTATTATCTTCTGGTTGTTTTCCTTTTGCCGTATCCTCTCACGGTTCCACCTTGGAGCACAATGTTGACATTCAGATCTTCCTCCTGCAGCTCAGACCTCATCATATGTAGGTTTTGAGTCGGGGGAGGTGGTAGCGTTCCTTTCCCATGTATCCTAGCTATCAGTGTAGGACAATCGTATGTCTCATGATCAAACAAGGTGCAATACAAACACAACAGGCATGTTGGATTCATGGAATCGTGGGCATAATGTCCTCACCGTTCGCAATTGTAGCATATCAACTATTCGCGACCTCTTCCAGGTCCTCCTCCACCTCAGCCTCGTTCGTGCCCTTGAAATTCTCTTCATGCCATTTTTGCATTTTGGTCAAGGGGTCGTATTTTAGCCTGAACTCTATATTTGGGAGTTCTATCGATCATTACCTCATAGCTTCTACAAGTACACTCATTGTGTCCCACTGACCTACAAAATTTGCACAACAACTGTTGTGAATTTTGCATGTACTTCTGTAACAAGTGACAATTGTCCATGGCATGTTTTCCTGCTATTTGACAAATTGCACACCACAAATCAGTTGTCTCGCTAGTTCCTACTTTCACTTCTAGTCTTAAGGACATAAGTCCTCCTCCTATGAGGTAATTTGTGAAAACCGGGTAGTGGTCCTTGTCATGACCCTGAACCTTGCATTTTACGCACCATACCTCTTTGCACACTTCTGGTTGAGCTATCCTATCCTGTTTCAGACTCTACATCTCAGGCCATAATTTCTTCAACTGCGCGTGGATTTGCTGAACTCCCAAGTTAGTATCCTACATTGGGGTCTCATGCAGCCTCATAGCAATCTCTAAGGCCTCTGCCTCAGTCGTTATCCTCTACTGTGATAGCACACTCCTTAAATGTCGCATTAGTGAAGCTATAAACCATTCGTGATGTTTTCAATCCGTCATATTCATATTATCTTCGTGAATCATACATTTCAGCCTCTGGTCTAGCTCCCAAGGAGTCTCCCTTGGCAGCATGGTGAGCTCTTTGAATCTGATGATCAACTGTGCTTTAGACTTCGGCTTGCTAAATTATCTATTTAGCATTGCTTGGATATCCATGATTGCCGTATTTGGATTATCATTGGAGTTCTTAATATACGAGGTCAGCATGCAGTCCTACAGGGTGATAATTAGTGTCACTTTATTTATATTGTCATCTGTAACTCCTTGCACTTCCCATATAGCCCTTAACATGAACCAAAATTGGTCCAGATCCTCATTTCCTAAACCTTTGAACACCAACAACTTCACTATGTTTACCATGTTAAATCACAGTGGTGGTGGAGGTGGTACGAGTGAAGATGGAGGTGATGGTGGTGAAGCTGGTGGCGATGTTGGTGGAGGTGGTATTCACAGAATTCTTTGCCTTATTAGATGGATCACACTTTGTGGTGAGACCTTCGTGAGCTCTTCCTCGTCCTCTCATGGAGATGAAATCAAGGGGCTAGTTTCTGGTCCCTTATTTCCTTTTTTCCTGTACACTTTTCGAGTTCACGTAGCCTTGAACATCAAGGTGACTGCATAAACCTCTTTTTGCAAAATAGCATTTTAATCCAAGTATTCAAAGACTTTACGTACTTACCTTGTGGTCCTTTGAGAAAGCATCACTCTGCCTCGCTGTAGCTAACTTAGGTGTCAACCGCAAACTTAGCAATGAGTCCTCCTATAATACGATCGGGCTAATGATCAATGGTGCACACGATCTTATCCTCTGATGCTTCCAACCTTCGCACTAACTCTAGGGTCCACACAATAGGACAGTGAAATTTCCACCCTCCTTGGCTATATGCTAGCTTCACGATCCACTCGTATAGCTCAGTAGGGAAGGACGAGAAGAATATTTCGTCGATCTCCATGTACAAGTAGTAATCCAACCATTGTTCCTTTCACAGTCGTGGGTTTTTGTTCTCCGGTGCTGCGAACTCATGAATTCTTCTGTCCAGCCAACCTTCAATTTCCTTCTTAGTTGGATTCCAATGATACGACATCAGACATCTTTATGCAGATTTCGATCCTGACAATGGAACCATTTTTTGGCTTGAAGGGGCCTAACCCAGGTTCAGAGTTCTTTAGCCAAACAAATCCCTACACTACTGGTCCTTTTGGCATCATCCTGTAGAGATTGGATTGAAGTCTCACCCGAAGCAGTATGGGAGGATGCTGGAACCAAGTTTTCGCACCTTTGAGATGTTTGTGGTGTCGACTTAGTCCAACTATGCCTAACTTTGCACAAGTTACTTCGCACACTATTATAACCTTCAATATCCTTGCGATCTATTATAATCATCTTTTGCCCAGCCCTAACCAGGGGCTGAGATGCTTTCACGCTGCTATGGCTGCAAACTGCACTATTTCCCTAGACTAAACCGCATATATTACTTATCTTCTTAACATATCTTAGTTAAATTCATGGAAACAAATATTATATCTTGAATTCACTTAATCAATACAATTATACACATTCGTGCATCATATAAATAGTATAATTGCAATTTATACCCAATATATTCAATGCATAAAATAGGAGATAAATACACAAAATTGATATGAAACTATTACAGACTCGACTCACCCTGCACGCTCAGTTGTACGAGTCCATGCACTCTGGTGCAGACTACTAGGCCTCTACGTACTCAGCTGCAGAGCCTTCTCCTTCTCTACGACCCAAAACTAGATTTTTCTCCACAGATACGACTCAACTCTTCATCCTTCTTCTGATATTCGATTAGATTCATTCTATTCCCTAACTACTTAGAGCCTCGCTCTATTTATACAATCCCATGGTCCGTGGACTATGGGTAGATCTCTACAGCCAATGTTACATTAACAAAATTGAAGGTGAACAACCCTATGACTCTTTTACAAGCTACGAGCTCTGCACCGACAAAATGTGAAGTCTTTATATTGGAGTTACAATTTTTTACCAAAATCTAGGCTCTCAGCCCCAAGACTTCGCTTGGGGGATCATGTGCCCAAAACATTGGCTCTACGACTATCTTGGAACTAGGGATGGAAAAGTCCTTATGGAAGATATTCTCAACATCAACAATATCCACCACCTTATCCAAATTTTCCACCACAATGCTTCCCTCAAAAAAACTAGTTACCTCAAGCTCAAACTGAAAATGCAAACCCACAACCTTCTTTTCCATTTCCACATAGGCCAAATCAATTACCCACTCAATGACTCCCAAATGCAAACAATAAAACTTCACAACTTGTTTACAACTTAAAAGGAAAAAGCCCTCAAACTTATATGATAACTCCATTAGATATGAATAATGTTCAATTAAGGTCTGGTAGAGTATTATAACGCACGAAACATCTATTGTTATTAAGGAAACATAAAAGAATTACCAAAAAGATAATAATGACTCTGAAGAAGAGATTTTTCTTCCTCAAAAGGAAAATATTGAAATAGAAAAAAATCCTATACATTCTAATAATACGCTTATTATATAACAACCTTTAGTATCTATCTCAAGACCGCCTTTTCCTGAAAGTTTGAAAATCGATAAAGGAGTAGAAAAGCAAATTATATTGCTTGATTATGATATGTTAGATGAATTAAAAAATGTTTGTATAAAAATTCATTTATTACAAGCAATAAAATAAATACTGATTTTTGCCAAAACAACTAAGGAATTAAGTACTCAAGGATCATGAAGAAAAATAAAAGAAATAAAAAGAATTCAACTTGTCAAGAGAATTGCAGATATCATGATGAGAAAAAGAGCAATTCAAAACTATTTAGATCTGGGAAGCCCATTGTGAAAACATACATCAATGGAATTGAAATACCAAATACATTGATTGATTTAGGAGCAGCCATAAACATAATTAGCAAACAAACTATGGATAAATTGAAGCTTCATATTCTTCAATGCACACAAACATTGTTACAATTAGCAAACATGTCTATAATTAAACTGATGATGTTTTAGAAGATATATATGTATCCTTATATTATTGGGAATATCCTGTTGATGTTATGATTTTAAAACCCAAGAATAATTTAGGAGGACATCCATTAATTTTAAGAAGGCTATGGTTAGCTACAGTTGATTCTTTTATCATTTGTAGATCAAGAGACATGTTTATCATAGATGGAAGCTCAACAAATAAATTTTCATTGTACCCACCTGCAAAAAAATGATAGAAGTAGAAAATGAAGAATGGATAGATGATGATATACAATCGGTTTTCACTATTGCACAAATAAATGAAGAGGATCAAATTTTAAATTTAATAGAAAATAATGAACGCTCTTTATATTGTGACAATAGTTAGGATTTTCAAGAAAAATGAAATATTGACTATATATCATCTACACAAATGTCTTTACATTCTATGGAAAAATTTGGAAACTCTTCAATAGAAATTCTTCCAGGGAAAAATTTTAAAATCAATGAAAACTTGGAAGACTTAGAGAAAAAGAAACTGGTAGAAATATTGCAAAAACACTCTTCTGCATATGCATGGGAATACACTGATATGAAAGGAATTAATCCTAAAACTTGCATGCATCGTATTTATATTGAAGAAAATGCTAGACTAGTTTGACCACCACAAAGAAGAATGAATCCAAACTTAAAGGAAATTGCTAAAGAGGAATTGCAAAAACTGTTAAATGTAAATTTCATTTATCCAACATTAGAGAGTCAATTGGTTTCACCCCTAGTAATCGTTTCTAAGAAAAATAGAAAATGGAGAGTATGCATTGATTATAGGGAATTGAATAAAGCTACCTTGAAAGATTATTTTCCACTTCCTTTCATAGGTGAATTTTTAGATACATTAGTAGGAAAAAAATATTTCTCATTCTTGGATGGTTTTAGTGGGTATAACCAAATTCCGATAGCACCTCAAGATCAAGACAAAACCACATTCATCTGTCCATGGGGGACATATTCTTACCGAGTAGTTCCTTTTGGATTATGCAATGCCCGAGCAACATTCCAAAGAGTAGTACTAGGAATTTTCTCTGATCTTATTCATGATTGTGTGGAAATGTATATGGATGATTTTACAACTTATGGAAATTGTTTTGAAGAAGCACTTGAAAATTTAGGAAAATTTCTCATAAGATGTAAAGAAGAAAATATTTCATTAAGTCATGAGAAATGTTTTATGATATTTAATGAAGCAATTGTTTTAGGTCACCATATTTCAGGAAATTGAATTAAGTTAGACTCATCTAAGGTAGAAATTATTTCCAAATTATCAATCCCAAGTTGTCAAAAAGATGTTAGGGGTTTTCTTGGTTCTACTGGATATTATAGAAGATTCATAGAAAACTTCACTAAGATTGCATCTCCACTCTTCAAATTACTCACTAAAGACTGTGAATTCAGTTGGAACTATGATTGTCAAAAGGCTTTTGAAACTTTGAAAAAAAAGGTATCTGAAGCACCTATCTTAAAAGGACCTAATTGGAAATTTCATTTTCATATATCAACTGATGCTTCAGACACAACTATAGGAGCTGTGTTAGGAAAAAAAGATCTCACTCCTTATGCCATTTATTATACGAGTAAAAATTTAACTCCTACATAACTAAATTATATTCTAACTGAAAAGGAATTTTTAGTTGTCATTCATGCCATTAATAAATTTAGAAATTACATCAATGGCTATGAAACTTTCATTCATATGGACCATTATTTCATTAGATATTTAATGAACAAACAAGTTACTAATGGTAGAGTAACAAGATGGCTATTATTGTTACAAGAATTTAATATCACCATTCTGGACCCACTTGGAAAACATAACACAATTACTGAATTTTTACCTAGAATTCAAAATTATAACAATGATACACCTGTAGAGCATAAATTTCCTTATGAATATACTTTTGCAGTATCTACTAAATCACCTTGGTTTACACATATTGCTAATTATTTAGTTACAAGGAAGTTACCCTCCTATTTCTTTGGTAGAGAAAAGAGAAGAATAATTTAAACAAGTGCAACTTATTCATCGATAAATGAGGAATTATACAAAACAAGACCAAATCTCATCATCTGAAGGTGTGTAAGAGAAGATGAAATACCTGAGATACTTAAAGCATGCCATGGTGAACCATGTGGAGGTGAGTTTACTGGCAAAAGAATTGCTTACAAATTCCTTCTGTTAGGATATTATTGGCCTTCCCTTTTTAAGAATGTCAAGGAATATGTTAATAGGTGTGATAGTTGTCAAAGAATGGGGAAACATGTTCCATCAGATGAAATTCCACTACAGCCTCAGGTACTCATTGAGCCTTTTGAAAAATAGGTTATGGATTTTGTTGGACCAATTAATCCATCTTCAAAAAAAAAAAAAATATTCTTGTATGCACTGATTATGTTACTAAATCGGTAGAAGCTAAAGCACATTATTTTGCTACTGAAAATGTTGTAGTTTCATTTCTTTTTGAGGATATTTTTACTCATAAGAGAAATTGTAACCGATCAAGGAAAGCAATTTACATCTAGAGTAGTGCAAAATATAGTGGAAGAATATAAAATCAAACATCAGAAATCTACTCCATACCATCCACAAGCAAATGAAAAAGTAGAGTCTACCAACAAAGTGATTGAAGCAATCATCACCAAGAAAGTTCACTTGCACATAAGGGATTGGTCAGAAAATCTTCTAGAAGCTTTATGGCCCTACTATACCACATGGAGAAACACTACAGGACATACTCCCTATGAACTTGTTTATGGGAAGAAAGTCCTATTTCGAATTGAGTTCCATATTCAGACCTATAAGACAACAGTCAAGTTGGGACTTGACTTATTAGAAGCACAAAAGCAAAGAATGGTACAACTCAATGAGCTTGATTAAATAAGGGAAGATGCTATCCATAAGACTATTTTATTCCAACAATAGAGATACAGATGGCATGATAAATACATCAAAGAAAGAAAATTTCAGCCAAGGGACTCAACATTACTCTTTGATTCAAAGTTTAAAAAATTCTAAGTTTCAAACTCACTAGATAAGCCTTATGAGATTGAAAATGTTTTTTATAATGGAGCAGTCAGAATTAGGATTATTGATGAAGAAAAAGTTCCTCTCTTAGTGAATGGATGTCTACTCAAGATTTATCACAAGCCAATGACCAAGGAGAAATTTGTAAAGATTTTCCAGAACAACTCTGGTTTGATGTTGGTCAAGAAGAATTCTTCTTCTTCTCCACCTTAAAAACTTTATTTTTTTAATATATATATTATATATTATATATATATTTATATATTATATATGAATGTATATGTATATGAATTGGACAATCTACCTCAATATTATCATAAGCCAATCACCAAGGAGGAATTTGCAAAGATTTTCAGAACAACTCTGGTTGAAATGTTGGTCAAGAATTCTTCTTCTTCTTCTCACCTTAAAAACTTATATATATATATATATATATATATATATATATACATAAACATGAATCCAAGCATCTTAAATTTCCTTTTTATCCCATTTTCTAGAATTCCATCTTCTTTTATCCATTTATTTTCAAAAATACAAAATAAATAAAGTAAATAAAATATCTACGGAATTATTAATGTCATGCAGCTTTGATAATGTTTTGTAGCCAATTTGACAAAAAAATTTGAAGATACAATTTAAGGAATGATTGACTCCCTCCACTGTAATGTACCTGAAGATAGCATAAAAAAGGCAACCAAAGGTTAACAAGCAAATAATTCAAAGGTATGCATTTGTTTAATTTAATAATAGGGATCAGAGCATTACAGATATGAATTATAAGACATGGGACTACCAAAAATAAAAATCATTATTGCTAAGAGTTGATAGTGTCATGTCAAATCGTGTATAAACTACCATTCACTCCCCGTCATCATAAATCATATCCCGATCCATTGAACTAATCAGCCAAATGATAAACATGACTCCTCTCAATGGTTAGATTATGCCGCACTCCCTTATACCCTCACTAGCTACACCCTCATGATTTCATCACTCACACTCTCATCCTTTCTGCTCTAAAAACCATATCAAGCTGTCCTACCCTGTCAAACAAAACAAGTTTTGAAATGAAGCTTCTCGGCCATGGGAGTGATAGTCAGAACAGAGCCAACATGGAAGAAATATTTGGACAGGTATCCACAGTCAAAATAATTGTTGCGGGAGGCACAATGGTTAGAATTTATAGAGAAATTCGATGGCTTCCATAAAGAAGTGACCAAATCCTTCACCAGCACTTTTGATGGATTTGAGGTGGAGATAGGAGACATCAAATTCATAGGAACAAAGTCATTTATAGCTGAATCTATTGGACTTCAAATGATTGGAGAAAAATGGTTCAAAAATAGAGGTATTGAAAGAGAAAACTGGAAGGTTTTCTTGAACAAACCAAGCATGGACACCACCATTTTCAAGAAGGGCATCCCAAGCATGGCATTTAAAAGTAAGTGAAGGAATTTTCTCCTAATAATCCAAAAATTTGTTACCTACGAAGGAAGGTTTGGATGTATGTTTTTCTATCATATTGGGCTGGTAATGAATTTTCTTGAAGAAAATGACGTAAATCTTCCATACTTCTTGTTGAATATTCTAAGAAATATTTTAGGGAATGTTCAAAGGAGAATTCAGTTCATTGATAATACAATGTATCACCATGGTCTAGTCAAAATATTTGTCGAATTTCATCTAGAAAACATAGGCGATAATTGGGGAACCTTTTTAGTAGGGAATCACTTTCATGATGATACTCATGGGTAGCCAAATAGCAGGAGACCTAAGAGGGAAAGAAAAAGAAAAATGGATAGGACACTGGAACAAGAACCACGACAGTCATAGGAACTATCAGAGGATGACATCCCTCTTGCAAAAGTTTTACAGAAAATAAGCAAAAGAAATGTTAGAAGAAAGAAAGCTAGTAAATAGACAAAGATTTCACCTCAAGCAGAGAAGCCTAAAACATAAAGGAAGAAAACCCAAAAGACCCTTGTCGCAGATCTCAAGAGTATCAAACTCAACTCAGCAAAATAATTACCCTCAAAGAGCATAGTGCATATCAATGAAGAAATAGAAGAGGACTCAGAGGTAGAATAAGATTCAAGAATTTCTCTGAGAACATCTACAAGAGTTTCATATCCAAGAATTGCATCACCAATATTTTCATCACCAAGGGTTTCATCACCAACTTTCACCTCACCTCCTTAGATTCCAAGACAAAGAACACCAAAAATCGATCCTGTCCAGCAAGATATTTATGATTATATTGAATCCTTAGAGAAAAGGGATACAATGAGAACATCAATTCTAATTCAAGAGGAAGAAGAAGTACAATTTAATGAATTACAAGAAACTCCAGTAATCAATGTATTAAAACAGGAAATCTTCAAACTGGAGACATTAAACAGGTACATTAAAGATAAAAATAAAACCTTGAAAGCACATAATCAAATTCAAATAGGTAAGGGTGACAATCTCATTTTACATCTAAGTCTGTTGTTTAAGAAGAAAAAGAAACTGAATAAGAAAAATAGGGCTTTACAAAGACAGATTATAAACTTCAAATACAATATCCTCATGAGAAAACCAAGGATGGACATGACTGGTAAGAATTTGAAAAGGATGAAGTTAGATGTACTGGTAGAAGTGTCCAATAAAATACAGTAGTTCAACAAAGATATCAATTTTGTCTTTTGTATGAGGACATACAAAATCTTCAGTGTGGGGGAACATAGATTTCCATAATTGCTTTTTCTTTACACCATTTTTCCTCCATTTTTCTCTTTCTCATCATCAATATCAACTCAATGAAAGAAACAAACCATAGATTTTGATAATTTAAAAGCTCTCATATGTCTAATTTTTCATATTCGTTAATGTGCCTTATTATTATCTTAAAGATTTCATTAGCTACACAATTAACATGATTCTACAGTTATTTTACAAATATGCAAATATCTCAATGGTTTGCGATATTCGAGAGCACCAACAAAGAAAAGAAATATATGGGTGGTTGAGGATCGATCCTCTCATGGATCTCCTCCTATTCGCTCGAGTTAATTCACTGAAGGAATCACATAGTAGTGTGATCAAATGTACGGGTCAAACACGTAGAAGAAGAATTCTGAATGCATCATGTTTCTCTGATTTTCTTTCCAAATAGAAAATTAATGAGATAACTCTTTTACTGTTAAGTTTCGAGTTTGAATAAGGATTGATTAAATTACTTGTAGGAATAGAAGTCTCAAACTGTTGAGCACGCATTTTATATATAAACATGTATCCTCTGTAGAGTATTAGAGAGGGGAGTAATAGTTAATCTCTAAAGAATTGTGAAACAAAGCTTTAGTATCATATTGAATTAAAGTTACCTTTCCATTATTCGATGCGTATGTTAGCGTGATTTACACCTACCGTGTATGGAGCACCCCTGCAGACAGTTGAGGTTTAGTTTATTTCATTATATTGCTTTCTTTTATCGCATTGTTATTTCATTCTAGTTTAGTTTCCTTACTTCATTATTTCATCATTTGGTTATAACTCAGTTAAATATCGTTATCGCATTTGCACTTGAATTTCTTCACAATCATTTAAAATTTTAGTTTCTTCAATGCTTTTCTCTTAATTACACTTAGTGTTTTTATACTTGTAGAATCAAAACATGTTTATACTCTGTAGTCAGCGTTAGAATATTAATTTCATGCTTTTTAAAATCAAAGTTTGTATATACTTTGCAGACAACTTTTGAAGGATCGTTTTCTTCCTCTTAGAATCATTTATACTCTCTTTTATAGCAACAAGGCATTTAGGATAGATTCATAATGTTAGAATGATTAACATAAGATGATTTATAATGATACTCAACATAGATATGACCTAGTAGATCAGTCTAACAATAGCTTAGCTTTCACTCATTAAAAATCTAACTCTAATCTAATAGGAACCTACATAAACAATGAAAATACCAAAACAAATATAACCATCATCTTACAAACTAAAGGAAATGCTTCTAGAATATATAGTGGACTTGCACTTCCTAAGTTTACCAAATCGGGTCGATAATTTATGCTTACAATTTGAGAAAATTCAATTGACCAAACAACCCTCGTGACTCTTGGATTACCCTCATGACTGTTCAACTTCCAATGACTTTTCAACTGATGTGACTCTTTAACTTGTGTGTGTCCATTGGACTTCACTTTATAATACATTAAGTTACAAAGGGTATGGCCCATAGTGGTGATGTGTCCAAGATAGATAATGACATAGCTGGACATGACACTGATGACATGTAGTAGGTGACTGTGGTGTCTGTGTCAAGCAGTTGCGCTATTGAGTGATGGATGTACTCTTGGTGTGCTTTGCCTTCTCCTCCACATGGAATAGTGTTGTGGGGTCTTCGATGGTCTTGGTCTTGCATGATGGTTCAATAAATGTCTTAATTTCACTTGTTGCTTAATTTTCTTGGTACATCTATCCAGCTGCAAGAAAGTCTTCTAGCATGTGCACTCCTTCTTCATCTCGTTCGTCATCTTGCCATGATTTATCAGTGTAGTTGCTTCTGGAAATCACTCAAGATGGGACAAAATCAAATCAAAAACCTCGTAGTCTAGCATGATGCATTTTTCTCATGTTTCGGGTGATAGGGAGGGAGGAAAACTCACTGAGACAGTATAGAGCATAGCTCAAGCTGGAATGAGGAATTTTGGGAGGACAACCTGGACTATCGGGAAAAATTGCATAGTGACCACTCGGAGGCAGAATTGTGCATTGAAAGTCACTAGTGTTAGTTATAAGGTGGAAAACTAAGGGGGGACACTTCTATGCATCTCTCATAGGGAAGACAGAGTGGGACTAAAAAGGGACAACTAGACACTTTTGTGTAGTTTCGAGAGGGAAGATAGAGCATGGTTGCAGACAGACTACTTTCCATTTTTGCGTAATTTCCACAAGGACAAAAGAGCATGGCTGCAAAGGGACCTGTTGAGCATGACTGCACAATTTCTAAGAACAATGTAGGACAGGCAGTAGGGGAACTGTTAGATGTGTCTGTCAATTTCTGAAGGTAGTGCACAACAAGGTAGCAAGGGTAAGTTGGGTATTCTGTTCAATTTCTGAAGGCAGTGTAGAGCAAGGCAGCAAGGGTAAGTTGGGAAGTTCTATGTAATTTCTGAGAACAGTCCAGAGCAAAGCAGTAGAGGATCAACTAGGCATGTCCATGTAGTTTTGGAGAACAATGCATACCTAGGTCTTAGAGTAGTGTAGGATTCCGATAGGAAATGAGGAGGCATGATGACTGTGCTTGAGAAATTTTTAGTTCAGTTTGTTCATGGAGGCAGTTGCTGTGCAATTCTGGGAGGTAGAGAGGCTCCTCACCTCCAGGATTTCATAGTGCAGTAGACCTCAACAATAACCTCAAGCATGGTGCAGTTTCGTGAAGCAGAGTAGGGAAACTGTGGGCCGAGACTTCGTAGTTCATCTCAGTCAGGGTTCGGTTGAATAGGGATGTTTGGTCGATCAAATTTTCAAGAAAATGGATGAGTTTCAAAGGAAAGTGAACTTGTGCACATTGACATTGTGATCATACACATAGCATACTTAATGATGAGACAACATACACAACCATGAAAACAAGACAAAATGTGCCCTTGGTGAGACTATCTTAGAGCTGAGAGTGACAAGCAAAACACTTTTGATAGACCTTTGGACGACTGTGATGACACTTGCACGATAATGCCTACAACTTTGTGTGAGAGTACGACGGGTGTGCATGTAACGAAGAGAACCCAAACACTTAAAGAAAACCTTGAAACTCTCCAGAAGAAGATCAAAAGCATGACAAATAAATGAACATGCTATAATATGGTCATTGGTCAAACAAGAAAAAGGTGAAAAAGACTTGACAATAGCTCATGGGGTGAGTTGGAGTGTTTGCAACAATCGAAGGAAAACCAAGGAAGGCTCTAAAATTTGGATGCAAGCCAAGATTTTGGAGGGTGTTGCAGCCACTAAAACATATTTATATCTCATTAAAAAAGTTTTCTTGGGAATTTCATATTCCTTGATCCTTAGCTCAGCATATCCATATATGAGGTGTATTTTTGAAAATACTATGGCTCCCCTAACTTGATCTAATAAGTCATCAATACTTGGAAGAGGGTGTACTTGTTTTTTATATTAAACATTTTTAATTGAGGATAATCAATTCATGGTCTAAACATTTTTAATCAAAGATATGGTGGATCCAACTCTTACTTAATTTTCAACCATCATTTGTGTTGAGATTATTCACTTTCTTCTCAATTTCAGTGGCCTCCCTTCACCTTCTATGATGTAAGAGATCAATCCTAGCAATGACCTATGAATCCTCAAGGCAAAGATGGTGCTTAGTTTTCTTCGCATGCTCAACTAGAGTTGAGGAGAAAGATTGCTTGTGTTTAATGTCCATTGCATGATCATGAACTCCCTCATTAATATATTGACCAATTTTCCCAATGTAAAGAATTCCACAGCAGCAAGGTAATAAGTAAATACCTTTCTTGTTGTTAGGGTTGGCTGAGTCCTTAACAGATCTTAGGGAGCCTCTAATAGGATTTATCATATTATTAAAAGAATAAAGTCTCAGTTACCTTCAAGCCCCTCGATGAGATCTGTTAAGGACTCGGTTAACCCTAAAGACATGAAAGAGGTTTACTCAATACCTTGTTCCTATGGGATTCCCTACATTGGGAACTAGTTGCTCTATTAATCATCAAATTTATGTCCATGCAACGAACAATAAACACATATGCTTCCGCTCTTCGGTTATAGCTGAGCATGCAAAGAAAAGTAAGCACCATGTCTACAATGAGAATTCGAGGGTCATCACTAGCATCAATCACATTCATCATAGAAAGTTAAGGGAGGACATTAAATTTGAGAAGCAGGCGAATACTCTCAACAAGAATGATTGTTGAAAATTAAGTAAAAGTTGGATACCTTCCCTTTCTTCATGATGATTGTTATTTTTAGTTTTTTTTATTAAATAGATTTATTTTGTTTTTAATTTCTATTCATTTTGTATCTATTTACAGTTTATATTTATTTATTATTATACTTTATCTTGTCTCATTTTTAATGGTTTTTATATTCAGCTCTAAAATTATTCTTTTTGACTCTATATATAACATTTTAATAATAGTATGTTTTGACATATGTATTTGATAACTTGAATTCAGATATTCCACAGTGTTCATCCTTTTGTTTGTCAACGTTTCGAGTCTAGATCAAGACTCATCATCAGGACTGATTTACAGAGAAGAGAAACGCGTGTGAAAAAGATGAACACCGTGGAATATCCGAATTCAAGTTATCAAAACCGTCATAGATCTATCAAACCAATAATATTGTATTTATTCTAAATATATAGATTATTATAATTATTTCCTCCAATATTATTTAAATAGTATTTAGATTTAATGGTTTAAATATAGTAATATGTTATAATAATAATTTTATACTAGTATTTAATAATTTTAATTATAGCTTTAGATTTAATTTATTCTTAGCTTATTATACATTAATATAATATTAATTTGTCCTAATTTCTCTTTTATTTCTCTTTTATTTTAATCATTTTTTTCCAAATTAAAATTGGTTTTTTTGTTAGTTTCTTATAAATATTATATGTTTTTAATATTTTTTACTAGATATTATAATGACCATCACTTTTGACCTTAATGTTAATACTAGCACAATCACATTAATAAAATGTGGCTTGATAAACATGCCATATAAACCATAATATCAAATTATCAATAATATTTAAAATTAATGTTATTAATGTTATTATCAACAATATTAATATAAATATAAAAAACCATATTATAAGGAATTAATATTTTATTATTACTATTATATTAAGTAATAATTATTATTATATTATTACTGATTTATATATTTAATAAATAATAAATAAAGATAATAAATAATTATATTAATGAATCATTTAATAAATAATAATGAAGTAATTATCAAATAAACATTTAACAAAAATCAAACAACAATTTAAATATGGCTAATATGAAATTCAACTTTAAACACTCCATGAGAACACAATTATTAAATGCTAGCCTCTTCCAAAACACACCGAGACTGATAACAAATGTTTCTCCAATTTAAATGAACAGGCTAATGATCACGATAATTAAAGCTTTCCACCCAATCCCTTCTCGCATTGTCTTGTATTTTTGCATAACATTGAAAAGAAAAATGCGACGAAATATGCAAACCATCTATTGATTTCAGTATTGATATAGCTGTAAATGTCAGTCTGTGCCTCTCTCTATCTCCAACATCTATAGTGGCTCATTGCAAGGGAACAATATTAAACCCAAGCAATATAAACCGTAAGATAAATATTATTAACCCTAAGATCAATATTTGTCACAATATGACATTGGAATATGGTTTACCATGATTGATTTCCATATTGATACAACATTCATGATAATGCAACATTGGACAATGGGTGACCATCATTGACCATGGTTAATCTCCATATCGATACAATCCTTGTCACAATGTGACCATGGTTTACCATGGTTTATCATGATTGAAACCAAAGGTATTATAAACCCAAGGGAATAATATTACACCCAAGGGATAAATATTATAAAGCCAATGATTATAAACCTTGAGATAAATATTTAAACCCTAAAATAAATATTTGTCACAATGTGACGTTGGAATATGGTTGACCATGATTTATTTTCATATTGAGACAAATAAACAATAAAATAACCATGGTTGGCCATGATTTGCCATCATTGATTTTCATACTGAGATGATGTTTGTCACAATATGACATTGGACCATGATTGACCATGTTTGATCATGCTTAATGTTCATATTGAGACAATCTTTGGCACATTGTGACATTGGACCATCATTTACCATGGATTACCATGATTGTAAACCTAGGGGATTTATATTAAACCCTAGGATTATTATTATATACCCTATGAATAATATTATTCCATAGCAATATGAGCCAAATAAACCCAAGGGATTGATATTATAAGCTGAAGGGAATAATAAACCCAAGGGAATAATATTAAACCCAGAGGATAAATATTATAAACCCAAAGAATATATACCCTAAGATAAATATTATAAACCCTGACATAAATATTTGTCACAATCCGACGTTGGAATATGGTTGAACATGATTGATTTTCATATTGAGACAATGTTTTTTGTGATGCGACGTTGGAAAATGGCCAATGATCGTTGACCATGGTTGATCTCCACATTGAGACAATTTGTGTCACAATGCAATGTTGGACCATGGTTGTGACAATGTGACATTGGACCAAGAGACAGTCTTTGTCAGAATGTTACCATGGTTAGCCATGATTGGCCATGGTTGAGACAAACTTTGTTAGAATGCAACGTTGGAGCATGGCTGACCATGTTTTATTTTCATATTGAGAGAATGTTCGTCACAATGCGATATTGGTTTATTTTCATATTGAGAAATTTTTTATCGCAATGTGACGTCAGACCATGTTTGACCATGATTTTAAACCCAATGTATTTATATTAATATATAAAGATTAATATTATAAACCCTATGAATAATATTATGCCCTCATAATATGACGGTTTAGATTAATAACCCTATAATCATTATTTTATAGGTTTTTTAATTAAAAAATCAAAATATAGTGCAAAATATTAAAAGAAAATGAATAATAGATAATGTAATTTTTAAAAATAAATTCATATAAAATAAAATGAACATGAAATAAGCATTTGTAAATTCATAAATTCATTTACTATAATATCACTTAAATATATTAAAAAAAAAAAATTCTTTGTGTGTGTAAGCTTGGTAGATCTTTTTCTATTACTATTTTCTGAACATAAGTATAGCTTTAACAAAAATTGCAAGTGGCCTCAACCTTCCTGAGGGAAACCAAATATGTTGGCCAACTATCTACATTGAATGTTGTCCAAAATTTGAAAAGAGTTTTCATGACCATCCATGCTACATTGACAATTTTATCTACTATAAAATTCAATTTAAAATAGTAAATGATAACCGACATATAAACAAAATTCTATTTGAAGACCTTCTTCATTCATCTGATGAGTCCACCGGGGCTAGGGCTTTCGCGCTAGATCCCAGGATTTTTCTTCTCTTCATGTCCTGAATGCTCTGTTCAATCCTATTCACCACGAGATCGTTTTGGTACAATTACATTTGGACAACAACAATCTCCCTATGCAAATCATTCATAATAGGCTTAGATGGTCTGGCCTCCTCCAGTTCCTCTTGTTCCTTATATAATGTCATTGCTCTGGCGAGGATATGCTTCATTACCAAGTACTTTGTTCTGAAATATATTAAATTTAAAAAAAAAATAGCATGTGAAATGTTATTGATGGAATTTTAAATCTATAGATTTACAATTTTTTAAGGTATGATATATTTCAAAAATTGATAATTAAAAAAAAAAAGAAAAAAAAAAATACCAATTTTATATTTTTTACTTCATCTATTTTACTTATAATTAATTTATGATATAATGCATTTCAAATTTTGAAAATAAAAATACATTTCAAAATATCAACCATAATTTCTAAATTTCATAGTTTATTAATCATGGAAGAACATATCATGCAACTTATTAATTCAAACAATGTACTTCATAAGTGAAATATTTTAATTCCATATTAAGTAAAATATTTCAATGTCAACTAATACGTACAATGAAAAGAAATAAATTTTCATGGTTAAAACATTTTTAAGCATTTCAAGTGATGTTATTATTTTATGTTTGAGCTATATTTTTTTTGTCAATTTTATCTTTGAGATGCACACAATTCTTTTCAAATTTTGCATTTAAAAAAAAATTACACAAGAAGAAATTATCACTCTAAACACTTCTTAGATTTGTGATTAAAATAGATCATTATTGCTCTTTAAAGAAAAAACTAATAAGATCAACTTGCAATTTGAAAATTTTGTTTATTGAATGATTCCTAATTGATTTTAAAGCACAAATTCATTCATGCTATTTTACCTAATTCAACACTCATCCTACATTGAAAACCTAGGATAGACCAAATTCATAGATGAGCTACTTTTATACATTTGTATTTAAAATGTAAATAAATCTTCCATAGAGAACTCCTTCAAATAATTGACACCTAAACCACACTCAATTACTAAATTTATAGTAAACACATAATTGATATTGTGGAGATTCATGCAATAAGTTGGTCAAACCTTGTACTCCTCATTTGTGTGGCGACACATATTCTTCTCGAGATTCAAGGGCCCATAATTTGACCTCATGATCCAATATCAAATGCCCAAACTTCTCATAGAGGTTTCCCATATTAAATTTTCCATTATGAGACACATGTGGCAAGGTACAAATATATGTATAGCATATACTAGTAAAGCAGACAGGGAAGTAAATTGTTGCCATGATTATAGGAAAATAGCTTCTTATATATGGTATGGAAATATTTTTATTAATTGAAGAAGACGTAGCATTCACAAATTGTAGAACATATTCTTCAAGTGTGAAAAAAAGATTGGAGTAGACAATATGATGTTCAAACGTGTTGAGGACATTTTAACAAAAGAATGGAAGGAATTTATTTGCACCATAGGGAAGTAAGTTGTTGCCACGATAATAGTAAATAGCTTCTTATATATGGTATGGAAAACTTTTTTATTAATCAAAGAAGATGTAGCATTCACAACTTGTAGTGCATATTCTTTGAGTGTGAAAAAAAGATTGGAGTAGACAATATGATGTTCAAACACATTGAGGGACATGTTAACAAAAGAATGGGAGGAACTTATTTGCACCATAAGGAAGTAAGTTGTTGCCATGATAATAGTAAAATAGCTTCTTATATATGGTATGGAAAACGTTTTTATTAGTCAAAGAAGACGTAGCATTCACAACTTGTAGCACGCATTCTTTCAGTGTGAAAGAAAGGTTCGAGTAGACAATATGATGTTCAAACACGTTGAGGGACATCTTAAAACAAGAATGGATGGAATTTATCTCAACACAGAGAAGTAAGTCATTGCCACAATTATAGGAAAATACCTTCTTATATATGGTATGGAAAAAAAAATTATTAATCGAAGAAGACATAGCATTGACAACTTGCACCACACATTCTTTGAGTGTGAAAAAAGGAAGGGAGTAGACAATATGATGTTCAAACACATTGAGGGACATCTTAACACAAGAAGGGATGGAACTTATTTGCACCATAGTGAAGAGTAGGAAACTACCTTGTTATATATTTTCTTATCTATAAATGAATGTTATAAATAATAATGAGGAACTTATTAGAATTGGAATAATCTCAAATTCCTAGGAAATTGGTGGGTGGGGAACCACATGGCACAAATATAGTTTTTTAAATTTATTAAAAGAAATGGACCATTTTGATAAATAAAATGTTCTTAAATATAAATGAATGCTATAAATAATAATGAGGAACTTATTAGAATTCAAATAATCTCAATATTGAGGAACTTATAAAAATTAGAACAATCTCAAATCCCTAGGAAATTGGTGGGTGGCCATGAATCTAATTTTTTAAATTTATTAAATGAATAGACCATTCTACTAAATAAAATTTTCTTATATATAAATGAATGTTATAAATAGTAATGATGAACTTATTAGAATTGGAATAATCTCAACATGGAGGAATCTATACAATCATTGATTACACTACAACCATTGATAAACATTAAGAAGAACCATTATGTTGACCTTACACTCAATTAAAAAAAAAAAAAAAAATCAACAAACACCTCATTCCATGTAAATTTCATATATATATATATTATATATATATATATATCCCCGAATTAAAATTAAAATATTTTATTATCTTATCTTTCTAAAGATAATTTTTGGAACAAAATGCATCTATTTATAAGAAGAATTTCCGCGTAAATCACATATAGAAGACAATTGTCAACGCGTTTCGAACCAACCAGTGTGGTTCATTGTCAGGACAAAAATAATAAAATTCAATCCATAATGTTAAAAAATGAAAAATTAACATTTCTTTTAGTTAAAAATAAAATAATATATATATTTAATACCCTACCTGACAGGTACCATAATAAGTAAAATAAATTTATCACATGCAAACTCTCACTATTCACTCAAAATCTAAGCCTTATCGCCCTTGACTGTGTTTCATGCTCTTAGTTATAACCAAATGGCAAAAGGTCGGAAGGAAGAAGTTGATGTTGTGTGATGTCTGTTTCATGCTCCCTGTTATAACCAAATGGCAAAAGGTAGGAAGAGTGAAGTTGATGTTGTGTGATGAGAAGACAAGTCCAGTTTTGCAAAACATGACGAAGATCCATGTTTTGAAGGCTGGGAAACAACACAAGGAAGCGAGGCTTGGAGCTAAAGGGAAAATAATGGGCTGAGGCCATGGCTGCGGCTTTCCCATTACTCATCATTCGAAGAACATGCGCTACTCCATTCATTAGGGCAGAGGATGAAATATCCCATCAGTGCACAGCATGCATTAATACTCTGATTCGAATCAATATTGAAATGAATCCCAGCTAAGAAATAGAGAGGTTGTCCATGGAACTGGGGCCATGTCCTTCGAGTGGCTAGGACAATGATAACCTAATCCGCATGTCTATGAAAAGATAGAACCCTACGTAAGCCTTTGAAACTCTAATCACTCTTAATTGTTAAGAAAATGGGGTGGGATGGAGGATAAAATGAGGGAGAAGGGTACGGTAAAAGTAGTTTTTTTGAAGTGGGAGGTATATTATCCCTTTCACATTTCTAGGGTTTGATTGGGTCTATTTTCTATATTTCTAGGGTTTGACTCTGCTTATTTTCTAATACTAATTTTATCTTAAATAATTTGATTGAATCAACCTGCCATTACATCCTAGTATCCTATCAACATCATCCTTAGTTCAGCTCCTCAGGGCTCAGTAAAATTACACATGTATGCGAAGACTTCTCCACGCTGCTTGATGATGGGGCTCACCCACTTAATTAACATAAAATTCAACGTTTCGAGATGCTTCCACGCTGCTTCCTGACGAGGTTCTCCCACATGGTTGGTTAAGATAAAACTGAACGTCTCTAAGATGCTTCCAACTTGGTTCATGGCAAGGTTTACACTTTCTTAAGATAAAATTAGACATGTCTAGGAGGCTTCTACGATGCTTCACGATAGTGTTCACTCGCTGAAAGTCAAAACTAAACGGGTTTATAACGCTTCCACACTGCTTCAAAATCCATCAAGTCCTGCGTTTGGCTATATTTTTGCTCGACATTGAAGTCACCTCAATAGAGTGACGTACATAATTTTATTACTTTCAAATATATTGGGATGTAATTCTGCAGCTATATATATTGCAATTTTAAATTGGATTGTACATAGATTTTGGCTGATTTTTAGAGTTTTAATAATGGATGATGCACAATTTATCCAATTACAAAATGTGGTCACCATGCACAGCTAGATCAACCTAAAAACCCATACATAGTTCTTATAACACCGTCAATTTAAACTTATTAAAGTAGACATCGTGACTAACTTATTAAGGTATATCTCCATTTAATTATTCAAGTTGCTTCTTATTCCGATCAGGACATCAGTCCATACTTTCCATATATATCATGAAAAGCTTCGTGCTCAAGTACTGTCTGCGCTGGCAAACAATAAGCACTTTGTGGAAGACACTTTAAGGGTAACTGGAACCATGTGATATGTGGTGGAGAGGTTGATCGAGATGGCTGAATTTCAAGGACTATCAAGAACAGGAGATTCGAAAAACAGCTGCGGACATCATCTCCATCTCCAAATTAGTTGAGAAAAAACCGGAATTGCATGCGGGTGATAGCCATCATTGGATCCATGGAACTTTACTCTACAGATACTCAAGTCACGGAGCATTTATTTCCATGGTGCTGAACATACTGCAAATGTTGGTAGAAGACACCTCCAACTACGTTAAACCAAAACTAAACCGATAGTGTTCAGCGATATTTCACTCCACTAGAATGCCGGTCATTATGTACATGCCAAAAATGATCTACATTCATTGGGGAAAAGGCTAATCCGCTTACAGCTAGTTGTGAGTTCAGAGCTCACCATTGATCAATCCTGCTAGCCAACCATTGATTAATCCAGTGAATGTTTTTCAGATCCGTAGGTGGTACAGAACTAAGCGTGGCCGTCGCAGAGGGAATGAAATTCCCCACCTTCGACTCAAATGCCAATGGCGGACAGAAGCATGTGTTTAATCGAAGCCGACATAACCTATGTTTGATCGAAATATTCAACATAGCCTGCAGATATCTTGTCATTCCTATTGACATATAGAGGCAAGGAAACCAGCTGTGCAGAGCGACTAACGCTTTATCTGACTCACCCACGCTGCGTTCGTACATGCCTCTCTTGCCATTGGCACCGGCGTAATTCAAAAAGAACTGGCGGGTTTTTCCTAAATCGGCTTTTATTTTTTGAGGAAGAGCGTAAAAGAACGAAGGAAACGACGGATAGAGAAGGTAGGCCTGCACCAATACTAGCTGCTTCCATGAATTCTGCAGTATGGCTTAAAAGAGCCTTCATCTAACCGGCGTAACCGGTGGAAGCGACTCCACTTCCGCTTCTGCTTACGAATGGTTACAGGATAGTCTTCATCGAGACTTCCAACTCAAGACTTCAGTTGCAGAGATTAAATCAGAAAGTTGAATTCCGCAACAGAACATAGCTAAGAACTCAATCAAAATTATGCACAGCAAAACCGAGTAAATACAGGCGGGTTGCGGAGTAAAAAAATAGACGTTAGATTTCCAGAAATATATTCTAATAAGTATATTTTAGAATACATGAAAACATTCCTACTGAATATTTTATTAAGTATACTTTAGATTATATTTTCGAATACATGAAAAACAGATATGGAGATTTCGTTCACTGAGTAGAACAAAAGTTCTTACTCCGATTTACGCTTTGCGAGGAGTTGCAAAGTAATTTTCTGTAAAATGCTATAACAAATTGTTTTTACACGCCAGCCACAAATTGCTCCATCAGACTTAAATCAGTTGCTATACAAAAGACTTCTACATATGTATATTCAAATATACTAGTTTTTTTTACAGACTAATTTATAACAAAGTAAAAAAGTATTAAGATAAATGATGGCGATTTTCTATGTTGTAGAGTACATTTTTCATTCGCAGAATAAATGTCTTGATAAGTTTTACCATTAATTTATAACAAAGTCAATAAATATTAAGATAAATGATGGCGATTTTCTATGTTGTAGAGTACATTTTTCATTCGCAGAATAAATGTCTTGATCATAAGTTTTACCGACTTTGCCTTAAATGATCATTTGACTTCTATTATCTGATGTGTTCGCTGAGAGGTTTGGACTCTTAGTCAGAACCTCATTTAATATATGTTATTAAATTTAAAACAAAAGGAAACATATAAATTTTATGCTATTGGGCTGTATTGAGCGTTCGATTTTGGCTTTGGCAAAATCGTACAGTGGCACCCTGCTCAATTAAAACCCAATAGCATAATATTTATTTGTTGGCAAAACAAAATCCCTCTCAGAACTTCATTAATCCATGTTTTTCAAGTTGGAAACAAAATCTGCAACCAGCAGTAAAAGTCTTTTTGTTTGATTTAATTTTGTATCACAAATATGACTTTTAACATGGTGGTTGGGATTAATTAATTAATTTAATTATTTAATTTTGTAACCTGCAATGAAATCTTAATCTTTCATTTAAAAAATAATAAAAAGTCAAGGTCTATAGATCCATGTGGGTTCAACATAGAGAAGCCTTCCACTAATAAATTATCATAGTTTTAATAAAATATTAATTATTATATATTAAAAAAAAATGCAATGCTCATATCTATATAATTATTATGTATTCTAAAAGTTTTAATAAAAATATTTTTAGATATAGTAATGTGAAAATTTATATATGCAAATATTATTATAAAAAACTATATTTTAAATTTAAATATATTGAAAATAAGATAAATGAAATTTTAGAAACAATTGTTTTTTTTTATATTTAATTAAAAAAAAAATTATAATTGAAATTTAATAAATGTGAAATTACATGATACTAGACTGTTCATCCTAAAATCACCATTACATTTCATCTTATTATTTGCTCTCAACTCAAAAAATGAAAAGAAAACCGCAATCGCATGACACTAAACAAGGAAACTATCGCATGACACTAAACAAGGAAACTATGTAAACCTTACATAGGTTTTTCGTTCACAAACAACGAATCCAATAATAAACATTCCTCTGTTATTCTATGACTAGCCTTTAACAATGCTCAGGGGAAAAATGGGAAAAATCTGAGACAATGAAAGAAGGTAAACCTCACATAGGAATTTCATTCTCATCCACAAGGGACAAATGCAATGATCTTGAAATTCTCCCGATAAGCCCAGATAATGCTAGTGGCAAAAGTGCAATAGGCACACGTTGAAATTTTGAGAATAGTCCTAGACAACCTGGGTTGCAAAACTAAAATTGAAAGAAAACAATACTTTGGAGATGTACTAATACACCTGAAAGATATATTGTATTAGTGAAACATATGACAAACATTTCTCTACTGTGAAAGCGTATAAGAAGATTCATTTGGATATATGGATGAAAAAAAGGCTTCCGGTGGTCCTGAAAAATTGGGATTATTATATAAACAGAGGTTATGCGTTGATTAAAAACTATGTATCAGAATATTGTTATCCTCGGCCGCCAATCAAGTGATAACGGTTATGCATTAATAGGAGCAAGTTTTAATGAGTAGAATCAATCTCATTCATCCATTCCCGATATACAAGCGGATGTACGGTTCATGATGAATTTCTTTACGATAGTTCCATTCAAAACACTGGCACGTAAAATAATAGAATTCCATACATTTACCCTGTGTAAAAGTCGCAAATTATCACCGAAGCTTCATGAGAAAAAATCATGTTCAAAAAGCGTTAAAAAGCAATTTTCGTAGACACCCTTAGATCCTTTCAGGATTATTTTTATTCTTGTACCAGAGGATTACCAAAATGACTCTTTCGTCAAGTTCAATGCTACATAGGCCGCTGGCTCCATAAGTCCATATGGAAAAACAGTTATGCCATACGTCGGTCTACAAGGTCAAAGAAGGGAGGTTATTCAAAGGATGGAATCAGAGCGTGCGTGGCTACCAGCAGATTTATGAGGAGACCGATCTTGTAGTATTCTTCTGGTTTTCATGGGAATCTTGACGTTCAACAAATTTTCTGATTAATATATCAGACATTGTTAGTATGTGTGTGTTACAGTAAAATTTTACAAGAATATACTAAAATTTTACCAGAATTATGATCATATTCAATTCTATTTTAAAATTTATTTCACTATTAAATAATTAGCAATTACATAAGATGCTGCAAAGAAACCTCTTAAGGGGTAGCATAAGAACCAGTGTTACGGAAGAAAGAAGAAGTGAGTAGAGTACTCGATAGGGAGATGGGAGACAGAGGAACCAAATTTTCTGGTTAATATCTAACATTGTTAGTATGTGTGTTTATATTAAAATTTTACAAGAATTACGACATATTCAATTTTATTTTAAAATTTATTTCACTATAAAATAACTAGCAATTGCATCAGATGTTGCAAAAGAAACCTCGTAAGGCTGTAGCATCGGAACCATGATAGAAAAAAGAAAATGAGACTAGAGTAATCGATAAGGAGATGGGATAAGGAGATGGGAGATTGGAGAACCCTACCTACCTAAGTAAATGTCTAAACCAAATATGGTGTCATCATCTGCAATGGTGGCGGATTATGCAAGGCTGGAATTTTACAAGAAGACACTAGCTTTCTACTATAATGTGCAAAAATAGATACCCAACCTAACCATTTCACATTAACTTTCACTGTAATATGCAAAAACAGGCACCCAACCTAACAATTTCACATTCACCAGTTCTCTGCATATGCTAATTTGGTAGATTTGGAAAATGGAAAAGGAGTCCACCATGACACGATTGTAAGTGGAGTGCAATATAATGTCATTGTGAGGAGCACTCTTGTAAATATGTATGGTAAATGTAGATGCATAGAGAATGCACAACAAGTGTTTGACAAAATGCCTCAACTAAATGTAGTATTTTGGAATGTTACAATATCATGGTTTGTAGAGGATGGGAATGTTGATGAGGACATAAAACTTTTCCTTCAAATCTATGAATAAGATGTGGTTTCCTTCAACTTCAAATCCCTCAATAAAATATGGTTTCATACACTGCAATACTTGTTAGATATGCACATAAAGAGTATCCTCATAAGGCTATGTAGCTCTATCTCGAAATGCTGCACATAAAGAGTATCCTCATAAGGCTATGTAGCTCTATCTCGAAATGCTGATGCACATAAAATGTCTAATTATCTAACTACCCAAATTGTCCAATCAGTTACCAAGAAGTCTCCCAACCTACAAATAACAAAAAAAATAATGCCACTACTTCGTTGTTGATTTTTGAAACATATTGTTGTTGCAATGAACATTAAAAAGATGTCGCAATAACTTGTATATAAGATGGGTAGATACCAACCAGAGAAAAATGGTAAACCTGTAAAGGGAAACATAGATGACACAGTAATAGAATTTAATCAAAATAAAAGTTCAAATCACGTTGCGATTCCATATATAATCCCATCTTGAAAAACACAAGATTAAAAACAATATTATAAGTGTACAAACATATTTCAGAATCTAAAAACAATATAGCAGGTTGGTGGATACAATGACTCCTGCCACAATAACTGATCTCCTAAATACCATATAGGGCGTTTGTAAAAGATAGCCGCCTATGCATTGAAATATTCCAGCAATTCAGATTTTTTATGGCACTTGTTCATTATTAATACTTGACCTTACAATCCACATAGTATGTTGGATTCTTTGGCTATTGACTGCTGAAATGCTTGGCAATCTACTCCAATATCATTGAAAGTTGAAATAACTTTAGGAACAATTTTAGGCAACATAAGCTTGAAGCCAACACAAGTAGCACTCTTATTCTCAGACTCTGCTACAACATTTGATGGCAACCTATAGTCTTCTGAAATGATCCAACTTGAGCCCCTTTCACATACGCATCAGATGCACGAAGAATACAATGACCACGTTTTTGGAACTGCTCTTTAACTAACATTTCAAAGTGCTGCACAAACTACAGTCACTCGACTTAAAATGATTCAGAAGAAAAGGGTTAAACAAAATCATTAGTACTAAAAATCTGCCCTGATTCTACTTTTGGGGTCCTACGTAGTATGTACAATATTGAATTGCATGATAGGATAAAGGAGTTTTCTTTGGAGGCTAGAGATTCCTTCTCCCCTTTAGCTGAACCAATTTGTTTCTCATTTTCAGGTTCATTAAAGTAAGGATTAGCATTCAGTACCAGTCCTTGCATGGAAGCGAGGACTTGTCGAATGTTTGATAATGGCGGGTTCCACCCTTCATTTCCTTTGCCTATTCATGTGTTTAAAACACTCCCACACTTTCTTAGTATCACACTCGGAGACACTTTCTTAGTATCAGACAGATTCAGCTTCAACCATAACCCACTGGAATGGTAATGTACTAACTGCAAAATTAGAAACCAACAGAAAGCGAAAATGAGACCTCCATATCGACGTTTAAAACAAACTTGATCTCAAATTCACTTTAAAATCAAATAACTCTAATTAAGTCCTTACAGGATATTGGGATTTTGTCTCATGGACTTCTATTATTGTAGGATATGTTATTTAGGGTGTAAGCTAAAACTACTAGAATTTACTTATGACAAAAAGCCACGTACCAAGCACTTGTTGTGCAGTTAACTGAATCTTAGGATCAGGCTTAAGCATTTGTCCTACAAGAGCCAACAGTTAACTGAATCTTAGGATCAAGCTTAAACACTAGTCAGAGAAGACTCTCGCCATGGCATACTCATAAAATTTTGGCAAGGTTTTTGTTTTGAAATCTATGTAACCTGGACAAAATGATCTGAGCAACACCCTACTCCGTTTCTGTATACAATTTGCACAGAATACTCAACAGAAATTCGTTTCTGTATACAATTTGCACAGAATACTCAACAGAAATTCCCTACATTGTAAGATTTTAAGCTTCCTAGTGAAATAAGCCCTTTTTTCTCTTCTTTTTTCTTTGTTTTGAGAAGGGGTCATCTACAAACCTACACAGCCTCAATAAGATATTCCATGATAAATTTGCAAGCTACAGCAAAATAATTACGAAATTTCCATACATCAAATGAATCTCGTACATTATGTTGAGATTCATGTGAAGCCAACCTTCTCGTACATTATGTTGAGATTCATGTGAAGCCAACCTTCTTAGAGCTATAGAAACTTGACTTTCAACGATTCACTTGAAGCCAACCTTCTTAGAGCAATAGCAACTTGATTTTCAATTGTTAGAACCCTCCCTTCTACTGATACAATAATGGATAATGGCTTTGATGCTGAATTTAGTTTTACTAGGGAGCAGATGTAGTCAAACATCTTCCTCAAGACTCTGAAAAATGATTTCAACTTCCCAGCTTCCCTTCTTTATTATCTGTATGCATTTCTCCTACATTGGGAATCAACAATCAGCCTTTTTCCAGCTCGTATAGACATGATCTACATATACCATACTAAATCCTCCTTGTAAAAAGTATAAGTGTAACATACCCCAGTAACAAAGCATGTAAAAGTAGGGAGTTAGATTTTTTTTATACAAATTACCACAAGTAATTATCCAATTCACAACTCCACAATTCATCATTAACCATTAGATATAAAGCATGTAAAAGTAGGGAGTTAGATTTTTTTTATACAAATTACCACAAGTAATTATCCAATTCACAACTCCACAATTCATCATTAACCATTAGATATAAAGCATGTAAAAGTAGGGAGTTAGATTTTTTTTATACAAATTACCACAAGTAATTATCCAATTCACAACTCCACAATTCATCATTAACCATTAGATATAATATTCGTTCGTTCGTCAAGTAAATTGCCATCAAAGACAGTAAGTTACATAACCATTGCATAACCTTAAACCACCATTGTGGTAGTGTAATAACATTCTCATGAATCCTTGCATCCATTTCATGATTTCCATAAACATATTAATTAATATTAAACTTGTACAATATGATCATGCCATCAAATAAAGAACCATCAACATCAAGGATTCATCATCATCAAACTGACACAAAAAGGCAATCACACCATTGAACACTGATGGAAACCCCGTAGGGTGAAAACCAGCAAACGTTTAATTTTATTATTAAATGCTCGTGAGGGATTTCATCCTTCACTCAATGGCTTATAAGGGATTTCATCCCTTAACCATTGTTATAAAAATCATTACAATGAATTATCATTAAGTTATTACATAACTAGCTAAAAGCTAATACATTTTCCATGAAACCCTTTCCTTACATACCGCCACATGCAACATTCCTTGTGGCATGATTGTTTTAGCAATGGATGATCCCGCAACTCTACCTCATCTGCATGGACCGTTAATCCTTTTCCTGCCACAATGTTAAACATCACTTTTCTTTGGCACCAACCGCCATCGTTTCCTGTCAATGCTATTGTCAACAAGCTTTGACAACAAGATTAGATACCATATTAATGAATCAATAATCAACCTCTAAAAGAGATCTTTTAACATCTACTCATCTGCATGAGCAAGCATAACATACTAATTAACTAGTGCATATCTTCAAGTAAATTCTTATTCTACTTTTCACAATGCTTATTCACACTAATGCATATTTCTCTTTAAGGGAACTAACCATTAGTTTACAAGTCCATGTTTCCCTTGAAAACATATAACAAATTAGTTTACAAGTCCATGTTCTCATTATCGACATTGGCATCATGATTACATTTATAAATAATCATATTAACTAGCACTGCACATATTCTTAAAGGGCACAAGCACTAAGGCTTTCCTTTGAAGGGACTAACTAAAATATTAGTCATAATCTTCTTGCATGAAAATTTACATAAACTTTGTCAAAAGAACTAGTCCCTTAGCTATCACTTTTGATGCATGCGAATATTATATAAAGAATTCTCACACAACCTGTAGTCTTTTCTTGCATGCGAATATATATCCTTTCTAAAGAGAGCTAACACAAATCTCGTGTGCATACACATCTCATTCAACAAGAAGCTAAGATAATAGTTATGTGAGCATAATAGTAATCACCTATCATTTTCCTAAAGAAATATGGCCCAATAGTTCTTCTAGCCATACAAATAATATATCTTTAGAACACATTGACTATTCTTTACGCATCCAGTAGCTTATCATAAGAGCCATCATAAGGGCCCTCCTTGAAAGTATGGAGCACATAATCCCTTTTCTAGAATTCTATCAACATTTCATGTAAACAATTACATAACTCTTTCTTAAGGGAAGTCATTATAACCTCATTTCTCTATCTTCCTATATGTAAGTTTCTCATGCTTCCCTTCCAGGAAATTATTCTAGATACCCATCTTTATGCTTAAAAATCAAGAAACAATAACAAGGTTAACTTAACCTTTTATGCACTAAAATCAAGAATTCGACCCAATTGATCTAGCAAGGCAATCTTTTTAAGAGATTAATATTTTCAAGAAAGTTAACATCGATATTATTTTCAAGAAAATCAACATAATACTTTCTCATGTCTAAGTGAAATAATAGACTACTTAGACCAACCCTTATCTTTCCACCTAAATTCCCAATTTAATCTAGTCATAAGCACAAATACCGAGCTTTTCCAGGGAACACGAAGACATTGAAGACGTGAATTATGGGAACCAACACATAAGATCACTACCTCGGGAACTTTGCGAGATTCGAACGTAAGACGTAGTGACCAGGACAACAGGCTAAAATAAAATGCAAGAACATGAGACCAACTCAAGATATAGCATTGATAACTAGCATTGATAACCATCATATGTTATTCCGCTCAATTGATCAAGACAATCTGCAGTCTTTACCACCTAGACTGCCTAAATGCGGCGACTGCCTCTAAATGATTCAGTTTTATACACTTAAAAGCACTTGAATTGACTCTTTCCTTAAAATAACTACGCATTTACGATAGCTTTGAGTTTGGATCTCATTTTTAATAATCAGAGAGTTTAATAAGAGACGTTTTCTTTAAAGCATGCAAATAATTCTTTTCTTTAAAGCATATTGTAACTTCAACTCAAAGCCAGCAAAGAAATCAAACGTTTTGACATCTATGGTATCTATCATAGCTGAGCTTATGTAAGAATTATCCCTTTCCCTTTAAAAAAATTGCAGAATAATATCAAAGGCTTTAGAGAATTGAGTTATGAATGTGCACCTTTTTCACAGACTTACTGGTGAGCTTCTTGGCAAACATATTCAATAATTGCTTCTGCCTCCTTCGCATGATGAGCTGCTTCTGGGTCCATTCCAGAAACCGACCGGCTTTGCCTAAAGCAAAGCAGGGGTTCAGCACCAGTATTTCTTGAAGAAAATAGCCAAGACGTGGCTCCGACTGTAATTCCTTTTGTTTTCGAAGTTTATTTCACTGCTTAATGAGAATGTGCAAATATTTTGGGCGTTGCAAAACCTGCGCATAGTAAATGCTGGTTCGCCTCAGCATTCTTTGCATCTGTCACACATCAAAAGTCAATTACCTTATGCTCTCCAATACCATGGCAGAGAATAAAATTTCTAAACTAAAGATCCAGGGAAGCCATCCAATATCTTTAATACTGTGCATCACTCTGCCATTAGAAATCGATCAACCTCTACCAAGCAATTGCAGGGCAGAGGACATAAATTCTCCGCTAAGCATTAAGGGAAAACGCAAATTCTTGAGAAACATTGTTCAAGATTTGCTGAGGAACAATCTTGGGTGAAATACCATGTTGTTGCTTCTTCACCTTCAAATTCCGAAATGATCATGCAAATTGGCATTCTGCAAAGAAGTCTGAGAAAATTCAGGTTTGTCCGTCCATGATGAAGACCACCCCCGAATAAGTAACCAGGCATCTCGTAATAGTTAGTTGGGGTCTCAGCGCTAATCCACCGTTTCTTGATTTCAGTTTTTACAACTAACAATAATTAGTTCAATAACTAATTCATAACTTGAAATTACTTTTACGCATGGTCAAATGTAATAGGGATATTACATACTCCCCCCCTTAACAAGAACACCGTCCTCGGTGTTCATCTCTCATTGGAGCCTTAGATTTTACTCATGAGATAACCATCTAAACCACACCAAAGTGATCCTTACTATTTAAAATCAGAGATTTCATTTCAAGAAATGACAATAAACAAAATAATAATGATATAATCATAAGAAAGATCAATACTCATAAGCATTCATAACTGCAGAAATATGCAAGTTCTAATTGCCACCACTTGGCCCTTATTCAAATTCAAAAACCAAACTCTGTATCAACTTACCATTACTTACCATCTACTATTGAAAATCATGAGTACTTTCGCGTAAGCATTTTGATAGTGGTTGAACAGCCCATCAACCCTCCATGGTAAGTAATTCCTGTAATGTATGACTAACAAATCCAATCGCATTAGTCACAATATTCTGAGTCAAATGAAATACTTTTAACTATCAGTCAATTGTGAAATGTTAGATGACTTTTAAATCAAAGTACTTTTACAAGTACCTTAAAGGGATCATCACTGCTCCACAAGCACACTGAATTAATTCTGACTAAAGACATCCACATAGTACTTTTAAAAGTATCGAAAGAGCACCTAGCTCTCTAACAATCATTCACTGCATCAAGTGAAAATTGTCTTAGCCCCTACTAAGATGTTTACAAGATTAATAATATAATAAAGGAATTAAATTTTCCAATAACTCCTTATTGAACACTAAGCTCATTTCCTGTTAAATGTGCATAATATATTTCACACAACTATATATAGAATTTATTTTTAACACAACATATAGCCGATTGGTTAATTTCTTTAGCTATGAGAATCATAATAGGCTAAAGAATTCCCAACCCATGGGAACTGGTTTCCACAACCAAGTCGAGTCATTTTCACATCCAGACAGTTTCTTTGATAGAGACCTTACCAGGTCTAACATCGAATTCCATTGGCCAACCAGCTCAAGAATTCTAGGAAATCCGGGTAGACAAGTACCATCAACCCCTCCGGGCAGGTAACTGCCATCAACCCATATCCAGGCAGACAAGTACCATCAACCCTTCTGGGCAGGTAACTGCCATCAACCCAAGGCATTCTATCCTTTCACAATCCAGGCAGACAAGTACCATCAACCCCTCCGGGCAGGTAACTGTCATCAACCCAAGGCATTCTAGCCTTACACAACTATCTGCAACTGTCTCACATGTTATCTTCCTCTTTTATTACTCTTTCCCAAAATGAACATTATCTTTAACAAAATAGACATGCATGTACACCATGCATTCACTTAACCCTCATCATGGGTCCACAACATCTAGATTGATGGGAAAAATATTTCTCAGACATGTTGTATGCATTCAGATTCTAAATAACACAATTCATGCATATCATATAACTTTATTCTTTCTCATTTATAATTGAAATTCATATTGCAACGATTTATGTGATGAGTTTTCTTGTTGCCATTAAGCTACCTCTACTCAACCCCATCAGCAACATTAGTTATAAATATGCATCAGTTAACAAGTATTCAATTTCCAAATTTTTTCATGCATACAATATCATCATGATATGCAAGTATAATTGTCAACAATAGTTGAGTAAATGATCTAAACATTTCCAATTTAAATGATCTAAACATTTCCAATTTCCCATAATCTGTTGTTTTAATCCATACCGTCATTAATGGAGTATTATCTTATGTTTACTATGGCCAGCATTGGTCATGCATCATTAATATAATTAAGAATATCAAGGTGTTCTGACCAACCCTTGGTTCAACATGCATAACTAACAAATTAAACTAGCCTTATCGGAAGCAATTCCTCTACTTATGCAATTAGAAGCATGATCCCCTAAGTGTCACACATGCACTAGAGTTACCACTTGATGTTAGATGCAACAACTATCTTATCACTACTACGTGACCATTTCAGAATAATGACTTCAAGGAGACATTACGAAAATCACTAACATCAACACACTATAGTTATCATTTTCCAACTCCTTAAGCATGGTCAAAGGAATACTCACATGCACATCAAGCGCTATCTGGTCATCACCAGACTTACCGATTCTTTTTCCTTTTCCGTCTGTCCCTGCAGCATGGTCTTCTCCCTTCTCCTTGCTTCCTTCTTTCTTTGAAAGCATCTACAGTTGGGGAAGGTAATTAGAGTTTACTAATAACTTCATTAACACAGATAGTCTATTTATGAATAATTGTCACATGTAATTCTACCATGAATGGGTCCTAGAAATGTTACCCACTAAACATGCCTCTACAATTAACTTCACACTAGAATGCAACATGCACAAGAATCCGTCATTCCCATAGTAGAGATAAATTCAACCATCATTAAATCGAGGCTCAAAGGAGTTTTACCTCACAACTAGTAATGATTAACATAAACACATACCATGCTAGTGAATCTCAAATAATTAAGACATAAGCATACACTATTCATGAAGCATTCTCATGGTGAGCAAAATTAAGAACTCTTCTCATAAAATCATCACACACATTCCACGCATGTGACATCAATCAACAATCACTTGTTTACGAATTGTAATAATCCTAAATCCAATGCAATTAATGCATATAAGTTCTATTGGTTAGTCATGCAATACTAACCAATCTCAACTACCAATCATCTTCAAGCATCTATGACAAGACTGAATAAAAAATTAGTTATTACAATCAAGTCGATTCAAGTAGATAAAGTTCTCTACTGTGTGCCAAAATATCCATATCAAATAGCACAAAAATAGACAGTTACAAATCTGGAAAACCAGGAACAAAACTTACGAGAACTATCTTCTCAGAATGCAATATTGTAAATATAATAACATGCACATATTTTAATTCAAGAGACTCGAGCAAGATACTTATCTTTTTCCTGGCAGCCTCCACACCGCAGGATCTCGATGTCAAAACCGCTCCTCAATCTTTCTCTTCATTATGCTACACCACCACGGAGCTCGACGAGGGCCTCACAAATGAGAAATCATGTACAGAGGGTCCAAAACGATGGTTGAAGTGCAAAGCATTGCCATAAGTACCAATTATTTCCTCCTCCGGCTCCGTCTTGATATTTCCCTTTGAAGATTTATTCCATGCACCACAACTGGCAAATATTTATGACTGTCTTCAGGTGGATGTTGCGCATGCACTGGCTCTTGCCCCTGCTTGTCTTACACAGTCTCCTTTTTTTTTTGTTTTTTTTTTTTAAACACCATATCATCAAAGGACATCCCCGTATTTTACATTTATGCATTGACTCATTAAAATTAGTTCATTGCAACATCAATCCTGTTTAATAAATACATCATTGTTATCGCCATATTTACAAATCAAAAGTGGGTTATTGATTGTCACTTTCGTCAATGAGTGTTCAAGATTTTTCATAAGTTTAATGAGTGTTCAATATTGTTCTTAAGTGCGACAAAAGTTTCATTGTCTTTTATCATCATCAGGAATCCAATGTCATGAACATAGTTACGCAACAACTTCATTACTT
>APFE030378347.1:255589-345015 GCA_000404065.3 Pinus taeda | reverse complement strand
GAACACCGATATACCCTGGAAACCCCGTAGGGTGAAAACCAGCAAACGTTTAATTTTATTATTAAACACTCGTGAGGGATTTCACCCCTCACTCAATGGCTTATAAGGGATTTCATCCCTTAACCATTGTTATAAAAATCATTACAATGAATTATCATTAAGTTATTACATAACTAGCTAAAAGCTAATACATTTTCCATGAAACCCTTTCCTTACATACCGCCACATGCAACATTCCTTGTGGCATGATTGTTTTAGCAATGGACGATCCCGCAGCTCTACCTCATCTGCATGGCCCGTTAATCCTTTTCTTGCCACAATGTTAAACATCACTTTTCTTTGGCACCAACCGCCATCGTTTCCTGTCAATGCTATTGTCAACAAGCTTTGACAACAAGATTAGATACCATATTAACGAATCAATAATCAACCTCTAAAAGAGATCTTTTAACATCTACTCATCTGCATGAGCAAGCATAACATACTAATTAACTAGTGCATATCTTCAAGTAAATTCTTATTCTACTTTTCACAATTCTTATTCACACTAATGCATATTTCTCTTTAAGGGAACTAACCATTAGTTTACAAGTCCATGTTTCCCTTGAAAACATATAACAAATTAGTTTCCAAGTCCATGTTCTCATTATCAACATTGGCATCATGATTACATTTATAAATAATCATATTAACTAGCACTGCACATATTCTTAAAGGGCACAAGCACTAAGGCTTTCCTTTGAAGGGACTAACTAAAATATTAGTCATAATCTTCTTGCATGAAAATTTACATAAACTTTGTCAAAAGAACTAGTCCCTTAGCTATCACTTTTGATGCATGCAAATATTATATAAAGAATTCTCACACAACCTGTAGTCTTTTCCTGCATGCGAATATATATCCTTTCTAAATAGAGCTAACACAAATCTCGTGTGCATACACATCTCATTCAACAAGAAGCTAAGATAATAGTTATGTGAGCATAATAGTAATCACCTATCATTTTCCTAAAGAAATATGGCCCAATAGTTCTTCTAGCCATACAAATAATATATCTTTAGAACACATTGACTATTCTTTACGCATCCAGTAGCTTATCATAAGAGCCATCATAAGGGCCCTCCTTGAAAGTATGGAGCACATAATCCCTTTTCTAGAATTATATCAACATTTCATGCAAACAATTACATAACTCTTTCTTAAGGGAAGTCATTATAACCTCATTTCTCTATCTTCCTATATGTAAGTTTCTCATGCTTCCCTTCCAGGAAATTATTCTAGATACCCATCTTTATGCTTAAAAATCAAGAAACAATAACAAGGTTAACTTAACCTTTTATGCACTAAAATCAAGAATTCAACCCAATTGATCTAGCAAGGCAATCTTTTTAAGAGATTAATATTTTCAAGAAAGTTAACATCGATATTATTTTCAAGAAAATCAACATAATACTTTCTCATGTCTAAGTGAAATAATAGACTACTTAGACCAACCCTTATCTTTCCACCTAAATTCCCAATTTAATCTAGTCATAAGCACAAATACTGAGCTTTTCCAGGGAACACGAAGACATTGAAGACGTGAATTATGGGAACCAACACATAAGATCACTACCTCGGGAACTTTGCGAGATTCAAACGTAAGACATAGTGACCAGGACAACAGGCTAAAATAAAATGCAAGAACATGAGACCAACTCAAGATATAGCATTGATAACTAGCATTGATAACCATCATATGTTATTCCGCTCAATTGATCAAGACAATCTGCAGTCTTTACCACCTAGACTGCCTAAATGCGGCGACTACCTCTAAATGATTCAGTTTTATACACTTAAAAGCACTTGAATTGACTCTTTCCTTAAAATAACTACGCATTTACGATAGCTTTGAGTTTGGATCTCATTTTTAATAATCAGAGAGTTTAATAAGAGACGTTTTCTTTAAAGCATGCAAATAATTCTTTTCTTTAAAGCATATTGTAACTTCAACTCAAAGCCAGCAAAGAAATCAAACGTTTTGACATCTACGGTATCTATCATAGCTGAGCTTATGCAAGAATTATCCCTTTCCCTTTAAAAAAATTGCAGAATAATATCAAAGGCTTTAGAGAATTGAGTTATGAATGTGCACCTTTTTCATAGACTTACTGGTGAGCTTCTTGGCAAACATATTCAATAATTGCTTCTGCCTCCTTCGCATGATGAGCTGCTTCTGGGTCCATTCCAGAAACCAATCGGCTTTGCCTAAAGCAAAGCAGGGGTTCAGCAACAGTCTTTCTTGAAGAAAATAGCCAGGACGTGGCTCCGACTGTAATTGCTTTTGTTTTCGAAGTTTATTTCACTGCTTAATGAGAATGTGCAAATATTTTGGGTCCTGCAAAACCTGCGCATAGTAAATGTTGGTTCGCCTTAGCATTCTTTGCATCCGTCACACATCAAAAGTCAATTACCTTATGCTCTCCAATGCCATGGCAGAGAATAAAATTTCTGAACTAAAGATCCAGGGAAGCCATCCAATATCTTTAATACTGTGCATCACTCTGCCATTAGAAATCGATCAACCTCTACCAAGCAATTGCAGGGCAGAGGACATAAATTCTCTGCTAAGCATTCAGGGAAAATGCAAATTCTTGAGAACCATGGTTCAAGATTCGCTGAGGAACAATCTTGGGTGAAATACCATGTTGCTGCTTCTTCACCTTCAAATTCCGAAATGATCATGCAAATTGGCATTCTGCAAAGAAGTCTGAGAAAATTCAGGTTCGGCTGTCCATGATGAAGACCACCCCCGAATAAGTAACCAGGCATCTCGTAATAGTTAGTTGGGGTCTCAGCGCTAATCCACCGTTTCTTGATTTTAGTTTTTACAACTAACAAGAATTAGTTCAATAACTAATTCATAACTTGAAATTACTTTTACGCATGGTTAAATGCAATAGGGATATTACAATAAGTATCAAAGTATGAATAAAGGCAATACAACACCTTTCTTTTACATGAGATCAGAATGCTTTAAACTTTAATATGCTACGGAAAAATGATATAAACAACTAGATTTTTTTCTAAACAAACTGAATAGTTCTAGCATTATGCCTCTCTCATTAAATTATAGAACACATGCATGGTAACACAATTAATTCAAAATAACCACATGTAAGTAAAACAACTCAAGGAAAATGACATAGAACAATGTTTTTTAGAATAGAAAAACTCAAGGCACATTGATCTTGTTATCTTTTTGCTCAAACAGACCACTGAAAGTAGTTTTTGAATTTAGTTATCTAACCATGCCATCCCATGTTCCAACTCATCATGTCTCACTTAAAACATTTCATTGTAAATTTTCATTGTGCAATGCAAAACAAAAAAAAGTTTCCTCTAGCACTACAAAAACAAGAAGGATGTCCATATAAATATTGTAATCACCATTCCTAGTAATGACTTTCATTTGCATGTGAACAATTATATTTTTAATTTGTTTTCTATTTCTCGCCTAAAAACCCAAACACTTTTAAAAGGAGCAAACCAAAAATGGATTGCTTTTGCGGATAACTTTAAAGCACTGGTGTTAAGGATTGAAGAAAGAAAATATAGCTTTAGACAAAAGAGTTAAAAGGATAGCAAGGATATTTCATACTTAAGGGTGTCATTTAACACTAACATTGTTGCATTTTAGAAGATAAGATTCATTTCCAAGATTGATCTAGAGGGGAAATAATAGACACATTAATACCACAACTCCCTAATGAAAAGTAAGAAATGTTAGTATTGTGTCTTGAATTAAAGGACTCCCATAGCAGATTGAAAAAGACCATATAATACAGAGGAGAGCTTTATTTTCAACTTTAAGAAGAGGGATTAACAATAAAGGTTTATAAGTGACGTTCAAAGCAGATGATCCTAAAATAAAATTTAATAATAGATAGAACTTTTGTCTCAGGAATTTTGATGGACAACATATATTCTAATATTTTATGTTTTGGCCCAAAATTAAAAATGGATGAAGATATGCCTAACTCACTAGAGATGGACCTTGCTTTAGACCACCATGGATCAAAGGGTTTTTGGGTCACCAAAAACATAGAGAAAAATACTAAATTAGGGAACTTTGCAAAGACAAATATACACATTAGAGATGACCTTGAGAAAGATATTTTTTTCTTGAACTCTTCCTTCCATTAGCCGTATGTGCAGAAATTAGCTTATCCTTCTCTGTGTCAAAACCTTTGTTTCCCACTGAGTAAACCTCAAGTAGAGACCTCATTCAATATTCCTGAAGAGTAAATACGTTGCTGCCTTTTTTTAATTTTAGGGCATGTTGACAGTGCTGGACCTGCCAACATTCAAGGTATCTCCCTGTATGAAGTCCCAACTAGACCTCACACTATTTGGTGTAGGAGTCCATTTGGTATGATGGACCAGTTTACATTATCTTACAGATTTTCCTTAGCTCTTATTGTTTAGCACATGAGAGTGTTATGCTTGTAACTTGAAGAAAGCGAGGTGAATATTCCTGGTGAGTGCATAATGTAAATTTCTATCTAGGTTCTCTTATTGTGAAAGGGGATATGAAGTGAGCTCCTTGATGAGAGGGAATAGTCCCAATCCAGGAAGAAACACACGTGAACAACAACAAGGGTCTAGCTAAAATGCAGCGTAACAGTCTACAGCAGATGCAATAGTTGTCAAAACCAAAGATCAAGGGAAAATGCATACACCGTCTAGTGGAGTAGTCCACATGGGGGTGACATTCATTAAAACCAACAAAACACAAGAATGGTTTGTCTAATGTCCAACGAAGTAGTGCACACGGACGAGACAACAATGGTAAACAATATAACACATCTTCAACAATGTAAGTACTAAAATAATCGAAGTAGTTCAACTATCTTAGTACAGGTTAAGAAAACATGCATTACAAACATTTAAAGAATAATCTTACAAAAAAATGCAAAACATGCATGAAAACATATTGGCCTAAGACAAGCTTCCGAATTAAGTAAAAGTTCCAGGACACATCTGTACACCATACATCATGAGCTATAGTAGTGGGACATTGGAGCTACTCCTCGCTCCTCAAAGAACATACTACAGACTCTCAAGGATATGTGGGAGGAGCCAAGGTGAAAAGTATTTTGCTCATACAATGAGGGGGTATTTATACCCAACGGGGATAACTAAACCTTGTGAGTCTTCAACTTCCCTTGTGACTTTTTCACTTCCTATGACTTTTCAACTGATGTGACTCTTCAACTTCATATGTGCATCTCTTGGACTTTTACATTACATTACGTTTCATTACAACAAGTATGGCCCATAGTAGTGATGTGGCTGAGACAACTCATGATACAACTCAACATGACACTTCTAACATGTATTTCCTAACTATGGTGTCCGTGTCGAGCTGTTGTGCTATTGAGTGATGGGTGTGCTCTCAGTGTAACATGTCTTCACCTCTACATGACAGAGTGCATGGGCTCTTTGATTGTCTTGGTCTTTTCTTGATGGTGCATGTTTATGTGTCCCTTTCAGTTCCTCCTCGATGTGGTTTGTGCATTCATTCAACTGCGAGAAAGTCTTCTAGCATGCGCTCCTTCTTCATCTCATTCGACATCATGACACGTTTCATGAATGTGCCTGTTCTTGCAATCACTCATGATGAGACAACATTAAATCCAAAAATATCCTAGTCTAGCATGATGCATTATTATTTGTTTTGGTGTAGGTTCTTGGGATAGGGACAAGTCAATGAAACTGTGGAGAGAATAGCTTAGGCTAAGATGTGATGCTCCAGAGCACTAATGCGAAAAACTGCATAGATGTCACTAGGAGGTAAATTTGCACAATTTAGAACAACAATGAGAGTTGCAAAGTAGAAACCAACTAGTAGGTAGAATTGCATAGTTTCCGGGAGGAAGACCAAGAAGGTTGATGGGGAAATATTGGGAAATTATGCGCATTTTCCAAGGTCAGGATTGAGTAGGTCATTAGGGGGTTCAGATGGGAATCTGAATAGTTTCTATGGGGAAGGCAGAGCAGGAAACATGATTCAATCGTAGATATTTCTCCATATTTTTCTAGAGCATGGTTGGATCGAGGTGTGGGGATCTGCTTGTTAGAATTACACATTTATGAGAGACAATGTCGGGCAGTCGGTTTTGCATAGTTTTAAGGATGAGTGGAGAGGCGAGCAGTAGAGAGGTTTCCAGCCAAAAATATGCAATTTTCAGAGGGAGAGCAGAGAAATCCAGCAGGGGGCCTTCTAGTTAGATCTGTGCAATTCTCAAGAATAGTGCAGTGATAGGAAGTAGAGACCTAGAGGATCACAAGATCTATGCAGTTTCTGGAGATAGTGTAGGCTAGGCAGTTGGGCAACTTCTACGCAGTTTTGGGGTGCAATGTATCCTCGAGTGACAGTGCAGTTAGATTTTTCATAAGACTAGAGGGAGGCTGGATAAATGATGTTGTGGGAAGCACGAAGTGGATTGGACTTGGGGACAACTTCTATGCAGTTCTTGGAGACATACAGTTGGCTCACTTCTAGGATTGCGCAGTGCAAGCTTCCTCAGAGGAAAGCCTCAAGCTCTATGTAGTTTTGGGCAGTAGAGAAAGGTCACTAAGATTAGGGTCCAGTTGAGGGAGGGTTGTTCATCAATAGATTTTCAGGAAAAATCACTAAATGTGGAATCAAGTGAACTTGTGCATTCATGACATTATGATGACACACTTATCATGACTCAATGATAAGACACCCCAAACCAGCAAGACAACCATGTGCTTATTGAGATTGACTCAAAGGTTAAGGACGACAAATGCTACACTTGAGATAGATCTTCAAACGACTATGATGACCCTTGCGTGACAATGTTTAAAAATTTGTGTGTCAGTGCAATCAATGCTTATGGGGCGAAAACAACTCATACACATAAACACAAACCTTCAAAATTGAACAAACTTTCAAGCATGGTATAGGAATCAACATGCCAAAAGACGATCAATTGTTAATTAAGAAAAAGGATGTAAAGATGGTTCCAAAGCTCAAGGGGTGAGCCCTAGTGTTTGCAACCATCAAGGGGAAAGACCAAGGAAGGCTCAAAAATTTGGATGCAGGCCAAAATTTTGGAGGGTGTTGCAGTCGCTACAACACTTGGTGACACACTGGTTGAATACCAGCTTCTCTGTTTTGGTTCATTTTCAGCATAGTGCCTTGGCCTTTCAAGAATTATTGATTCGTTGTGTAGGTTACTCTGACTTCCCCACATATCCCATGGATAGGCATGGTTCATCTTGTACCAACTGAGTTAAACACAACAAAATTTTCAGCTAGATCATAATGTTTCAACATTGGGAATGGTAATTTGGTTCGTGAACTTAAGATTTGTAGAGTATAAGTTTTCATCTCTGGTGTTGCTCCTCTACTAGCAAGCCTGGACAGTACCCCGATGCAGTCATGTAGGAACACAAGCACTGCTCCATTGCTAGTGAGCTTGCTCATTAACCTGGTGGAGTTGCCTGCTTCACCTCTCTATGCAGGAAGCCTTTCTCTTCTTTCACCTTCGTCTTTTTTTTTTAAAGAGGATTGTCCATAGGAACTTATTTATTTTTTGGTGGAAGAGTGATCTCCACTTATTGAGAGCAGAAGAGGTTGTTTCTTCATAGAAGCATGTAATACCTTTGATTTAGGTTTACTCATTTAATTTTTCTAATTCTCTATTTCTACTAGTTGGATAAGCTTAAACACACATAATAGAAGACTAAGTATAGGCATGGGGTTTCTCAGTTTAGACACAAGTTCATGGTTTTACTAGAGTTTCCCTTACAGATGGATCGTGTTTTGCTCAAGGCTTCATCGACCAAAAGTTATAGCCAAGCATGGAGAAGACAGACTTCGAACTGGCCAAGTCCTAAAGTGTCACAAGTCTCTTTAAATTCATCCATATACTTATTTAAAAGCTAGAACACAATATAGGACAACACTTTTTACACAAATGAAAATGACAAGACATTAAAGCAAAGAAAAACAAAACGAAGAAAAAATAGCAAAGTAAGGCAACAGAGTAACAATAAGCATGCTATGTGCATAGGGTGGGGCGCAACCCCATAACATTGAAAATAACCTTTTAAATCCTGGTCATTCACAAGAAGGTTAACAATTGTCCCATCAAGTGATTGCAAGCAATATGTGTGTTGGCCAAGCTTTTCCTGAACGGTGTATGGAACAATCCAAAGGGACTGGAATTTTGTATGTTTTCCTTTGTCTTCATGGGGTTTATCCAACTTCAAGACTATGTCACTAACAATGAAACTGACACTCCCTACATACTTTCGATCAAACCATCTCTTGATATGGTTATGGTGGAGTGAAATGTTTTCTTGTGCTTTCATCCATTCTTCTTGTAACTTTTGTAATGTTTCTATCCTACATTGAACCAATAGATACTACTTGCCTTGAGATTCTGGAGATAATTGGAGGGCAGGCAAGTATATATTTAGTGGGAGGATGGTTTCTTTTCCGTATAAAAGGAAGTATGGAGATGTTTTCAGAGAGGGCTTGGGTGTAACTTAGCCAGCCCAAAGTGCATTCACCGGAGTGGAATGCTAGTTTCGTTGCTCAGAGTAAATGGTCTTTTTTATGATGCGAATGAGATTCTCGTTTCTAGATTCAGTAAGACCATTTCCTGCTTGTAGTAGTTAGATGAGTGCTTAAGAAAAATACCATATTTGAATGTGAAATAATAAAGTTTCAATGAAGAAGAGTAAGTTGCATTGTCAAAAAAAGTGATACAGAAATGCCAAATCTCAAAATGATGTTCTATTGAAGGAAGTTGATGACTTCCTGGTGATTCACTTATTTGAGCGGAATTGCTTTTGTCCACCATGTGAAGTAATCTGTGGCAGTTAGAATGTAGTGGTGCTTCTTTGATGAATGTGGGAATATTTCCCCAATCATGTTTATGCCCCACTAATGGAATGTTTCATCCACTATAATAGGCTATAGCGGGGTTGTTGATCTTCGAGTTATGCTGACGCATCACTGACAGATAGGTTACTTGCAGGAATAATCATGTGCATACTTAAACAATGTGGGCTAATAGAAACTCTCTCTCATGACTTTGTGTGTATTTTTGTTACCTGCAAGGTGACCTCCAACTATTCTGCCATGCAGATCATGTAACACTCTCTCTGAATCTTGTGCCTCCAGCCACCTGAGCAAAATTCAATTGTTGTGATTTCTATAAATCACTACGTTAATCATCTTGTAAGGTAAGGATTTAAGTCGAAGTGCCCTCTTTTGCTGCATGGAACAGTGACAAGGCACTTCTTCGTACTAAGAGTTTTCATGTGAAGTGCATGGCCCTCGCTCTACATTGTACATGTCGATTTCTTGCTCCCAACCAGCGAGCTCTTCTTTTTCATCTTGCGTGTGTATTGCTTCTAATGCTAGTCTGTAGAGACTGTGACCCTTGATAGTGTGAACTGGCTTGATGTCAAGATCATACTCTTGTAGTCATGTCATCCAGTTCCACATCTTTCATGCAGCTCTTATTTACCAAACAACGATCAGACTAATCGGTGTGGCACAAAGTCTACACAATTTTTACTCAACAAGTAGGGTCTGAAATTTTTCACCGCCTTGTATACAACATATGCTTGTTTATCCATGATGGGATAGTTGAGCTCAAGTCCCTGCATGCTCACACTCATGAAGGAGATGGGATGTTCATTGTTCAGCTCATCCTTCTGTGTGAGCACTAAAACCAGTGAATAATCAGACGCGAATATGTAAAGAAAGAAATCTTTGTTGAAGTTTGCTTTGTACAATACAAGTGCTTCTGTTGTTTTTTTTATCACTCAAGTTGTTCCCTGCCTCCTGTAGGGAATATGGCCGAGGTAACCACTAACCAATCTTTTAGCTACAGGTCTTAGCCTACCTACAACCAGAGATGGCTCTCTCTTTGTAATTTAGCTTTGTTTGTTTGTATTTTAGGCTAGTTTATAAGACACATTTTTTGTTTGATGTTTGGGAGATGACATTCAATAGAGCAAGGCAGTAAGTTGAGAGAAGTTCATACCATTGGGTTGATGGAGTCCAAGTAAATAAACTTCTAACCAGGGTTTCTTTGGCAATGGTAATACTACAGAGAAGGATAATTAAACACAAAACAATTTTTTGAAACTGAAATAAGATGAAATGAAGTCAAAGAATGAAAGGCACTCAAGAATCTTTCATTCTATTAACAGAGAGAAATTGCATAAATATTATCAAGGAGCATTTAAGAATTCCTTGATGATATTTAGAGTGAAAGAACCAGGGGGGCAAGAGCAATTAAGAATTCTTGCCTATGCTAGTCCTGTAGAAAACATTAAAAATTGCAGGAATTGAACACAGAGTATAGTGAAGTAAATTCTGCGTTATCCTTCTTTCCTGTAACTTAGAACATGATATTTTAGATGATAAATAAAGACAAATATAGTAACATAAGAGTTAAGAAGACTTATTGATCCATGCATTAACACGAGAATTCTGCAATCTATTCTTTTGCCATCGATTCCATATTCAGTCAGTTCACCAGCAAAGCATTCCAACAATTTTATTTCTGAAGAGTTCTCAAAAATATATAGTGCAAGTCTAGAATGATATTCACCAGCCAAAAAAAATACATCTATTTAACAAGTACTTATAGCAGTTTAAAAAATATCCCATGGGGAAATATCTAGACATAAATTTATCCATCTACTCTGGCAGAAACAACAACTAATGTGGAAAAAACGTGCAGCAATAACTGAGGAAATAAATGTGCTTTACTAGTTGTTGCAGGTATCCTGTTTGCTGTTGACCCTTTGACTCTGGTATTCGGTGGATGACCGCTTTGCTGCTGTGTTTTCCTAGGCATGCTCTCATTCACCACCTGTGTAGTTTGTTTGAATGCTTTTTAGTGCTAATTTCATCCACTGTCGATTTGAATTTTCGATAGCAAAGCCATATTATATAATTTGCTTGTTATGCAGACAATAAATAAGAAGAGAATCAAAACTATTTTAGAATCTCAAGCGAGCTTTGCCACCATTCCTCTGTTGGTAGTTGATGCTTTCTTAATTTGAATAATATCTCATCAACTTCAGTGTATGTGTAATAATTCGGCCAAACTGGAAAGAGGTGTGCTATCTCATGCTCAATGTAAAACAAATCCTCCAGTTTATCATATAAACTCTACCCTATGGGAGGGATTGCTTCTTCTGTACTACTTGACGATGTTGTAATTTGATTTTGCACATAGATACTCAGTTTGTTTGCATATTGTTCCTGTTTTAGTAGCCTTCCAGTGCTAGTGACCAGGCTGGGTAAACCTTTTCTTTGCAAATTTGAAAGCTTCTCTCTAAAGGCGTTTACCTCTGTCTGCATTTCTTAACATTTTCTTTCTATAGTTTGGACAAAATTTCTCATGGTCAGCACCTTCTTGACTCTTACAATAGTCTTTGTCCTGTTCTGGATATTCAGTGCTGCCAGCTGCTCACCAGTACGAGTATTCAAAAAGTGAATCAATTGATTGGCTTGCTCAGGCTTATCTACCAATAATGCTCTGGCCTTATGAGTTTCATACTGAGCTACAGCCATTGATTCTATTTGGTCAAAAATGGTTTGTATTTCTGTCCATTGATCAGTAATATCTTGGCCAATTTTATTCCACAAAATTGTTTTATCTCGGTCAGGGTTCTATGGAGAGTGAGGTCTTTCTCCAAGGCCTTTATCTTTTTCTCTAGGGCCTTTACTTCCTTGGTCTTCTCAGCAACTGTCATCTTTGATTTATCATAACTAGCCTCAATCTTGGCTAGCTTTTCCTTGGTCTCCTTTATTTCTACCATTTGTAATTCCAGAGCCTTAATTTCTTTCATCATAGCTTCCATGCTCAAGCTGGCCTCTTGCAATGTTGCTGTTGTAGTTGCTGCTAGATTTCAGGCACCTGCTGCTAAAGGTGAATCTGGGGGAGGTGCTGCTGTAGTGACTGTTGTAGGAGGAGCTGTAATTATTGGAGCTGTTTGGGATGGTTGAGGGGCCAACTCTGGCTGTTTCCCTTGTTGAGCCTCTTCCAATGCTTTCTTTATATCCAATAGCCTTTGGTTCATCCTCATAAGCAGGCTAACCACATCCTCTACTTCCTGTTGTTGCGCCACTTCTGCAGTTTGAGAATGTATGGTAACTGGCAGCTTCATTTGTTTTCTCAGGGCTGCTATGTCTTCCTCCTTTTCTCTGATTAAGGCCTGTGTACCTTTGGGATCTTTGGGATCATGTCCCAACTCTATAATGATCTCTTCCAAGGATTTTATCCTATTATCCTTGGCAAATGATGAGGCGTTTTCTAGCTCTAACTGGGCATAAGTATTATATAAAGAATTCTGCAATCTATCGGCCATTAGAGCCTTATCTGCTAATGCGGAGTAAACCATTACTCCAGCCTGCTTATGTAATTCAATCTGGTCTATTGGATGTATGTCTTTTGCCAGGGCCTCTAGATTGGTTCTGATGTAGTCTCCAGCTCACTGTGGCTGCTGTGTAGTAGGTCTGAAGTGACTGAGAGTCATCTTCCTTGCTTGCATGTCGTATGCTGCCATCAGTCGTTGTTGGTCTGTTGGTGCCATTCTCATCAACTGATTGTAAAGCTGAAACCTTATTGGCTCGTTTCTAGCTTTGATCTCTGTGAATGCTCGTTTGATATCTGAGCTTTGCCTGGTGTATTGTTGGGAGGAAGAAACCTCCCCACCTGGTTGTCTCTCTTGCTCCTGCTGAAAGGAGCTGGCCGATGTTTCCAAAACAGGAGGGATCTGTTGTTCAGAAGTTCCCTCACCCCTGATATTTCCTATGGTTTCTTTTGTAATTTCCTCTTCGGCATAGGGGTTTAGCCTCTATCTCTTTTCCCCTTGCTGATCTGTGGGTGCTCCTGTGGATGTGCCCTCTGTTCTGTCCCTCTTTTTACCTCTTTCCTCATTGTGAGGAGTTTGCGGCACACGGATTTTAGGTGCCTTTGTTTGTGTTGAAGGGCTTTGTTCTTGACCCTTTGACTGATTTGAGGATGGCTGCTCTTCCATTGTGGTTTGATATTCTGAGTGCTCAATGTCCTTGCCTTTCCCTACAGGTAAAATGGTTTCTTTATCTAGTTTCCATGAAGATGTAGCAGTTGATGTGCTTGCTCCAATCAGTTGAGGCTGTGTGAAGGTGATATGTGCAACATAATCCAGGTCAATTATTTTCTTAATTTCTTTCATATCTTTCTCTAATTTTTCTTCTTCAGTAAGCTCTTCATCATCTAATGTGCCCTCTACCCATTATTGTTGATTAGCATATTGTTCAATGTGGGGGATTGGCTGGTGCACATATCCTGAAAGCCCGTGTTTGATTCTTCTAAGGCTTATGAAATGTTCAGGGTGATATGGTGCCCAGTAGAAGCTTTGTTTCAACATGAGCTCTTGTCTTAGCATATTGTCTGCATCCTTCCATGCTTCTTCCCTTTTGTTGAAAACAAAGGGACCCAATTGATGTCTAATTTTAAGCTGTGCCTTCTTGTTTTTCCCATGGAAATGAGTCAAGTCTGCATTACTGAACGGCCTGAAATACTCCAAGGCAAAAAGTCTCATGGGGACATATCTTGGCATCTTATAGGGAGACAACTCACACCCATAAATTCTGATCACTGTGTGGTTTTGGTAGAAATACCAATCACCAATGTTGTAGCCCTTTGAAAGATGCAATATTCTTTGCATTTTAGCAGTGAGTTTGGTAGGAGGAGTCATCATTAATAGGCAAGTGGCTGGGTAGATGAACAGGTCAATAAACTCATAATATGTGTATGGAGAATAGTGGACTTCATGGAAAACTGAGGTCCAATAGATGACAGATCTCCTCTCTCCTTTTGAGTCTAGTCTCTTGAGAGGAACCTTGAAACTACCAGGGTGATAGTACAACAGCAGATGGTAAATGTAGGAGGTGTATTTAAACACTCTTTCTCTCTCCATCATCATGAATTGCTCATGTATTGTGTTTGATATGAAAGTGGCATAGTCATACATGATAGCGTGGGGCTGTCCTGGAGTGAATATGGGTAAGAGAAGAAATACCGTTTCATCCACAAATTCTCTTGTTTTGCATCCTAGAATGTAGGAAATCATATCTACCATGAGCCTGCCTGTTTCATTAAATGAGACCTGATGATAGGGAGCAGGATGATCAAACTGGCACTGTGGATCCATAAACAGCTGACTAACTCTTGATATTTCTGCCCTAGAGATCTTTGCACCTTGATCAAATAGAAGTTTCATTGTAAGGGGAACCAAAGGCTGAGGTGGCTCAAAGTTCAGCATTTCATTTATGGATTGAGGAGTGATATAGAACAACATAGACCCATCTGGAATGAGAATTTCTCTCTGAGTTTGGTCATAGTTTGCAAGACATAGATGAATGAAGTCGGACAACACATTGATTGATGGCAGGAAGTAGATTGGCATAGTAGATTGCCAAATTCCTAGGATATCAGTGTTATTTCTGTGATTGTTTCTAAATTGGCACACAGTTTTGAGGTGAGAATTAAGGCCCATCATATCCTTGATGTGGAAGTCCCTGTCTGCCAAAGGTAACCATTCTAAATCCATGTGTGGAGAATTCAAAGGAGCAATGTTCAGAGCTACTGGAGTCTCCATGTTTTATACTGCTTGTATTGATTGCAATATAGGTGTAAACAGCAACAGGAAGTAGAATTTAGGCTTTGAGGCTATTGTCAGAAGTATGAAAACTGATTTTTTAATATCAAAGTAACCTCACTGTATAGAGTTTATGGAAACAACAAATTTGCAGCATTTAGAATGGGTCTTTTACAGAAATTTCTCAAATTGCAGACTCAGTGGACAGAATGCCAAGAAAATGGAGTTTGAATTTTGCCCGAAGGGGCGAAAGTTTGCAGAGGGAGATGGAAGATGAGGGTTTCCCTTTAGAATACAGGTTAACACGGAGGAAGCAGGTTGCTCGACCACTTTAAATCAATGCTTGGGCAACTTTTGGAGTTTCTGTGGGGGAATATGAACGCAAAGAGTGTTGTAATGGCTCGTTTACAGAGGGAATGAGCTCAAACTTGTAGGCTCATTGTGAATCAACAACTTAGATGGTGAATGCAAGATGATGAGTGACATGTAAGCATACTATTGGATGCAAATTCCAGGTGCTTTCGGCAATTTAAACAGTGAACTATGAATGGAACAGGGTTTCGAGCAGAAATTGGGTAAATACCTACTTTTGAGGCTACTGAGGGTACTTAACAAGTACAGGTCGAGCTATGGAGTCGGGCTGCGGAGCCGAATTGCAAGTTGATGGACTGTAGATGCTTCGGAGGTGATTTGGTCATACGGTGCATGCATGTTCTCTGTAAGCATGACAAATGAAAATATACAAAAATAGTCGTTTTCATGACTTTTTAACAAATTTTGGATTTTTGGCGCTTTTGGGCACTTTTCTTGGATGACATCATCATAACGTCCTTTTGTCGTGTAGTGGGTACGACGGGTGATGTGGCAGCTGATGTATGTGATGACATGGCATATGACACAGTGGAAAGATGGTGACGTCAGTGGATGACATGGCACAGGTACAGGCCAGTGGCAGGCGACGTGGATGCAACGTCATATGGTGACATAGGCAAAAGGGGAGGGCGGTAAGTGGTTTCCATCGGACCGCCTTTGGTACGGGAGCGGTAATTGTCAGAGGCGACCTGATGCAATCGGAGGGGGTACGAGTGTCCCAGTGTACGATGTTGAAACCGTCGACCATCGGGTACTAATGTACCACTACTGAGGGGCACCCGATATGGATGAGGACCGTCGGATCTATGGGGGGTGATCCGATGGTGGACGGGAGTGGGATATGATCGAGGCTTATCTCAGGAGCGCACATGATAAACTTTGATTTTTGTATAGTTTGGGGCGGGTTTAGACCTTAGGTTATAGGTTTTACATTCCATCAGGTTATGGTTATTCATTAATCGAATATCAATGAAACCCAAAATGAAATGTATGCGCGGAGGGTAATAAGGTATGGTTTGATATGGTTATTTATTTAACCGGGTGTTAAATAAATCCCAACGGTTAATGAACACGGAAGGGTTAATATAGAGTCCCAAATGGACTCAATATTTCCCAAACTTTATATTATTTGGCTATAGTTGCCAATGGGTGGGGATATTTAGATATTTTGGCTTTTTAATATAGTTTTTTGTAGAATAGGGGTGGGAAAATGTTTTTAGGGTGCTAATATAATAAAATTAGATGTTAATATGACTTTTTGGATTTGGAAGTGCATGGATGAATGCTTAAGTTTGTAGAATGAAAACTTAGGCATAGGAAAATGAATGGATTGTGGAATGACTATTTTTACATGAGAAATGTGGCTTCTTTTCACTAAGTCAACTCAGATGTCAACTTGGTATTTAATAAAAATGGAGTGAAACTGGACCTTTTTGGGCAAATCCCAAGGTCCTTAGGGGGATGTTAGTAAGTGATATTTGGGGGAATGAAGGGGAATTAGTCATGCTTCCAAAGTCATATCACCACACCACTACCATGGTGTTAATGCCATAAATGAGATGAGATCTTCTTGACAAGACAAAAAGTAATTATAACCTTGTTTCTGCAACCTCAAGCTGCCTACCCAGCCTAATACACCTAACATTTTTTCTTCCTTTGGATTGGGTGCACTTGAACTGGCAAACCCTGATTGTCTTTTTTCTTTTGACTGCCCTCCTATCTAAATGTACCCTTATCTCTTCCAAGGGCCCAGATTAAGCAATTGGGCTCCGTAATTTCTCTACCTATCTACTCATCTGCCAAGCTTGAACTGTTTGGATAGATATTCTTTCTCTATTCTACAACAGCAATTCAAGCATGGCATGGTCTATATTGAACTGTTGGGCCACCCATCAAATATAATAAGCAATAGTACCTCCACACGGTGAACTTGCAAATAAGATAACAGTGACATTTTGATTGGCCACTTTCCTAGTCTTTTGTTTGGGGTTCATTTTCACTATTTTTTCTGACCAATTGATTTTCTTGCGTTTTGATTATTCTTTTAAGGCATACCCTCTTTTCATTTTTTACTTTTCCTAGTCTATATACAAAATATGGAACCTTTGCAGCATGCAAGGATGAACATATTTAGCACTTCCACTGTCAATCATGAAAAATGAAACCTATTGGTATAGGAATCTAACAGTTTCCTGCTTGATATGAGAAAATGTGTCCTTCTACTTCTTCCCTTAGTTGTAAAATGCATCCATCTTAATCATATCTTCGATAGGCTTAACAACCTATGCATAATTTGAGATGAACTTATAGAAGAATTTGATCTCCCACGAGATAGACTACATAGCTTTCTTGTTGACTAGGTGAGGAATCTGTGTGATAGTCCAAACTATGTTTTTATCAACCTTGATCCCACTCTTGGCGATGATATGCCCAAGGAGGTTCCCCTTAGACACTGCCAATATTCTCTTCTTTGGATTCAAGGATATCCCATACTTCCGACGTTGCTTAAAGATCTTCTTAAAATGGCATAGGTGGTGAGGTATTTTTTTGGAAAAGACTATCACATCATCAAGGTAAACCACCATGTTCAGTTTGATGAGCCCACAGAAGGTGATGTCCATAGCACGCTGAAAGGTTGCTCCAGCGTTTACCATCCCAAATGGCATTCTTCGATAAGGGAACATACCCCACTTGGTAGGGAAAGTAGTTTTAAGTCTGTCAAGATCTGCTACCAAAACTTGGTTATATCCAGAAAAACCGTCAAGGAGAGAAAACATTTATACTCTAGATATTGTCTGCAATATGTGCTTCATAGACGACATAGGATAGTTGTCTTTTTCCAAGGCCCTACTCAGATTTCAGAAATCTATGCACAAGAGGATCTCCCCTAACTTCTTCCTTACAGGAACTAAGTTTAAAACCCAAGTACAATGATGAGCCTTGTAAATGATCCGAGATTCCAACAACTTAGTTAACTCTTTCTCTATGAGGGGTTCAAGTGATGAGTGGACTTTTCTGAGTTTTTGCTAAAGTGGATTGACCCCTTCTTTGATCAAAATGATGTGTTGGATTATTCATGTATCATATGTTTTCAAGTCATCATATGTCGATGTGAATACATCACAATATTGATTGAACATGCGAACAAACGCTTGTTGCTCTTCTAAGGTGTAACATGTACTACGATTCATGATCTTTGGATCTCTATTTGTTTCCAAGTTAATATGTTCATGCATCAGTGTAGAAATATGGGTTTTAGTGTTCCTGGGTCCACTAAAGTGGTTCTACAAGTCATATAACTTTTCAAGTGAAACCAAACCCTTAGGGATAAGGTTGCATTTACTTTCACTAGCTGTGTCTTACAAAGACTGCTCGTACATGCCTTCAACTATCATTGTTTCTTTGAAGACGTCAGTGTTGGCCATGAAATGCAGTATCAGTTCATCATCATAAAAAACAAGAAAATTAGTGATGTTTTCAGTGATAGATGGCTTATACAAAATTTCAGCAGTTAATGTATCCTTAAGCGGTGTCATCCTAGCACCTACATTTTCCACAACATCTATAGCTTCATTACGCATTATTGGTACATATATATTAAAAGTTTGTAAATGAGAGATAATCCACCATACCTCTTATTGGTAACTCTTAAGATAGGGTGAGACATACTATGTGGTGTTACATAACTTACATAGCACAATCTCTGAATCACCTACCACTTTCAGAATGGAACGTTGAGGGTGAGGAATTTTTGTAAACTTAAGACGAGTTCTTCATATTCAACAATATTGTTCGTGCACTTGAATTCCAAGCAGCTTGATACTAAGTTTTCTCTTTTCCTTAGGTCGATCAAAACACACCCGACTCTAGAGCCATCCTATGTTTTGGATCCATCAAAATACAAGGTCCACAAGACAGCTGTACAAGGACCACTTTTTGCACTAGTATTGCTAAAACGATTACTACTATTATTACAATGTACTATACAAGATTCATTTCCACCAGTTTGGAAAGGAAGGAGACCCAACTTTGTATATGGTGGGGTGGGGCTCTATTATGAAAGATAACACCCTAACTTCATTTTTAAAAAGAAATTGTCGAACAGAAGTTCTGTGAAATCTAATAATTTATTCTGATAGTCCAAGGGAGTAACCTTGTGTTTCATGTATCTCTCAGAAAATACTTGAATCTAGTTGTTTCTTCCCTGGTACGAAATCCATAAGTGTTACCAGTTTGTAGCAAAATATCCTTTCAACTTACTCGACCAGTCTCTGCTAAGGAATAGACCATATGCTTCTAGGATGTCCACGATCACAATGTTAATGCACTGGCGAACTCGTTTGTTGGATGATAACTGGATGATCACATCCTGGAGTTCACCAATGGCTAGTACACATGTTTAGTCAAGTTGTATGATCTGCGTAGTTTTACTACTCAATTGAAAATTGGTTTCTTTAGGAATGGAGAGTGACATGACATTGACTGATGTGCCAAAGTCAACAAAACAATTGTTGTCATTGAAGTTGAATATTTCGAATGATAACAAAAATAGTGGGTAAAGCGAGTTCACTTCATCCATGTGAAGCATGTTGAGTACATATGTGAGTGATATGGGAGACTTGCTTGGTCCCTTGCTGGAAGAGGCAACATTGTCTAAGGAGGTTTTCCCTAGTGCACACAAAATAATATCCCACTCACCCATGAGTTTGGTAAGCTCGTACCGATAAATTTTTTCATGAGTCTTCTTCACATCTTCAACAATATTGTAATTGAAAGTGGGAATACTCACTGAGTTTTCTAGGGTAAGACTTCTGTTTATACTGTCCAGTGGCGTTTTTTGGAGTTTGCTTATCATGGACATATCTTTTGTTGTAGCTGGCTTTCCAGAATTGCTTTGTGTTTTTTATGTTGAGGATGCTGGTAGATCAACTGTTTTGAGTAGTTGTTTGAATTTTTGTTTCGGTATCTCAATCACAACAGGAGCCCATTGAATTCTAAAGTTGTATCGACTATTATATTTTGGGGGCTCCTTCTCGGTGGTTGTTTTCTTCTAGGTAGCATTAAGACATTGGTACATGTTAATTACATGCCCAAAACTTGGAGCTTCATCAAATGCATCATCCTCTTCATCATCTTTATCTTCTAGCTAAACATGGTAACTAGCTTTAAAATGATCATTCATCCTTGAAGCCATAGTGCCCATATTTTGGTTCCAATATGGACAGGTCTTCTCTGCATGTTGTTCTTTATGGATTGTGCAGAAGTTATCCTTTGCAAACCGGTCCACTTCGAACACAACATTGGAGCTCTGCACATATTTAGTTGGGTGACCACTGCTTCTACCTAATGTCACATTATTTCTTTGTGCAAAACTAGGAGGGTTTATGCTCATTGTTGTCTTAGTAATTTGTTTCTTGAGTTCAGCTACTTTCGCTGTTAAGGACTGGAGGAGATGAGTAAGGGTCTCAATTTCATTTGTTTATTTTTCCTTCACCTTACTCACAACATTTTGAGACCTCCTACACATGTATTTGGAGTCCTTAGCTGGTTCATCATAGAGAATGAATCCAATTGCGCACATGTCTTTCTCCACATCAATTTCTTCTTGTAAATTTTTTGGAAGTGTTGGTTTCACAGCTTGCTTGATGAACTACATAATGTTGGCTAGAAGCGCATACATGTAGTAGTCGACTGTGATGGAGTCATCAGGTTAAGTGTTTGCAATGAACTTGTTAAAATTATGGTTAAAACTCTAGTTAAAATCCTTCACTTTTTATTTTTCTCTATCTTAAGACTACCTAATTCTTTCAGCAACATGGTGGGGGTTTTGTCATCAACAAATTTCTCAAGGAAAATCCTCTTGAATATACCCTAATTCTAAATGGAGTTGACAGGAAGGCTATGGTACCATATAGTTTCTCTACCATCCAAGGTAACAGGAAATATTCTACATGCAACATCGTTGTAACATACCTTGAGTGTCTACAGATGTAGGTAGAACGTGTCTAGATGGTTTTCTACCTTCACTTCTTTGTCAGGGTCATACTTCACTAAAAAATTCTTTGTTTGTCTTGGCATCTTGTGCAAGACACCCTGGAGTGCCAATGGGCCCTCTATCATCCATTCGAGATTTTGATCAGCCATATTTTCCTCTTCTTCATACTCCTCCTCTTCTTCTAAATCAGATGGTTCAAACTTTCAATTTGTTGGTTCGTCTCCGCCTCTGTCTCCACCGTTGCCTTCCCCTTCGCTACCTCCACCGGAACCTCAGCCCAAATGTACATTGTTAAATTATTCTCCTTCTAGAGAAATAGGAGGTTCCTTTTCATTCTCAACAACTTATGCCATCTTTTCAAGAGTGGCATGGACTACTTCTTGAACATATGAGACTACCACTCCTATGGGTGTAGTGTTTTGCTTCCTCTGGGAAGAGGGAAAATTGTGTACTCCTAGAATTTGTCCAACAACTTTGGAAAACTAACAGTGATTGGATGGACAATGCGAAGGTGGTGATATCAAATTTCTTGTTTGGGTTTGAGAGGTGGGGAGTAACCAACTTCAGAGTTGCACATGGGAGAGAGGGAGTTCATGTTACTACCTTGACTAGATGATGGATACATGGGGTTGAGAGGACATTTAACCATAAACTACAGGAAACCCTCCTTCTAGCACCAGAAATGTTGAGCGTACTAGACCCACCAAAATTCAAAGGATCTCCCCAGTATGAAATCCCAACTAGACCTCACACCATTTGGTGTAGGAGTCCCATCCGGTATGATGTCACAGTTACCATTATCTTATAGATTTGCCTTAGCTCTTATTGCTCAACACATGAGAGTATTATTCTGGTAACTTCAAGAAAGCGTGGTGAGTATGCCTAGTGAGTGCATAATGTAAGTTTATGCTTAGGTTATCTTACTGTCAAAGGGGAAAGTGAAGTGAGCCTCTTGATGAGAGAGAACAGTCCCAACCCACGAAGAAACGCATGCGAACAACAATAAGGCTCTCTCCAGCATCCAACAAAATATTCCACAATAGATGCGGCAGTCATGAAAACACAAGCTCGAGGGAAAACACATACACCATCTAATGGAGTAGTCCACACAGGGGTGATGGTTGTTAAAACCAAGAAAATACAAGAATGGTATGTCTAATGTCTAACGGAGTAGTCAAGAAAACACATCTTCAACAATGTAGGTACTAAAATAATTGAATTAGTTCAACTATCTTAGTGCAAGTTAAGAAAACATGTGTTGGGCATGGAATGCCTCCACACCATGTTTTGGGGCTCAAAGCCCAAGTTTTGGTCAAATATGTTGTAAGACCCTGTGAATTGCGGGTGAGGAGCACGAGATGTATGTTGAGTCATAGGGTTGTCCGCCCTAAGTTTTGTAATGTAATATAATGTCATGTCAGCCTACCCATGGTTCGCAGACCATCGGATTGTATAAATAGAGCGAGGCTCTAAGTTGTAAAGGGAAGGGGAGATAGATGAGCATGGATGAAGTCTAGAAGATAGCGAGCTTAAGGATGAACTCTAAGTGTATTGGGTCATAGTAGTAGGAAGAGGCTCTGCGGCTAAGTGTGTAGAGGCCTAGCAGAGTCCGTAGATAAGTGCACGGACTCCTGTAGCTGAGTCCGCAGCGCGAAGTTGAGTTTGTAACCCAAGAAGAAGAATAATAAAGAGAAGTTTGATTCTATGATTTTCTATATATTTATACTGTTTTATTTATCGCGCATACTTATATGAATATTGAACATTGTTAAGTATAATTGGGCTCATACATATAAGTTAAGTAATAAGATAATCTTAGGTTAATAGTAAGGAACTTGGGTAATAACACGGATTGTGCCTCAAGCAGGGCTGCGCAAAGGTAGCATTGCAGGCTGTGAGGTACTCATAGGTGTGCGTAGCAGTGTGTGCACAGGGTCAAACCGCAGACCACCCAAAAATCATTAGGCATCTCTAGGGTGTGGAAACCTGGTTCTAGCACCCTCCCATACTACTTCAGGTGAGACCTCGGTCCACGCTCCGCGGAATGTTGCCGAAAGGGCCAGTGGTACCAGGATTTGTTTGGCTGAATCATCTTTGAACCTGGGTTAGGCCCTTATAAGCCAACAAATTTCATTAAAAATGTTTAAAGAACAGTCTTACAAATAGATACAAAACATTCTTGAAAACGTGATATCCTAAGATAGACTTCTGAATTAAGAAAAAGTTCCAAGACACATTTGTAAACCATACATCACTAACCCTAGTAGTGGGACATTGGAGCCATTCCTCACTCCTCAAAGAAAAATCTATAGAATTTCAAGGCTATGAGGGAGGAGTGAAGGTGAAAATTCTTTTTCTCATATAATGAGGGGGTATATATAGCCAAGTGGGATAACTGACCCTTGTGACTCTTCGAATTCCCTCATGTCTATTTGACTTCTTATGAATTTTCAACTGACATGACTCTTCAACTTCATATGTGCATCTCTTGGCCTTTCTCATACATTATATTTGATTACAACAAGTATGGCATGTAGTAGTGATGTGGCCAAGACAACTCATGACATAACTCGACATGACACTGCTAACATGTATTTTTTGACTTTGGTTTCCATGTCGTGCTGCTATGCTACTGAGTAATGGTTTTGTTCTTGGTGTAACATGACTTCACCTCCAAATGGTAAAGTGTGTGGGGTCCTTGATGGTATTTGTCTTTTCTTGATGGTGCATGTGTATGTGTATGTGGTTTTTTTTCTTGTTTCTCAATGTGCTTTGTGTGTTCATTCAACTGCAAAAAATTATTTTAGCGTGTGCTCCTTATTCATCCCGTTCATCACCATGTCATGTTTCATGAATGTACTTGTTCCTGCAATCACTCATGAAGAGACGATATCAAATCATGAAATCTCCTAGTATAACATTATGCATTGTTTTCTGTTTCGATGCAGGTGGTCAGGAGAGGGACAAGGCACTGAAACTGTGCAGAGCACATCTTAGGTTGTGATGCGAAGCTCTGGATCACTACCAATAAAAACTAGGTAGATTTAAGTCAAAGGTAGATTTGCAGAATCCACAACAACAGTGACAACTGTGAGGTAGAATGAAGCAGGGAGGAATAATTGCGCAATTTCGGGGAGGAAGACCAAGCTGCTTATCAGGGAACTGTTAGGAAATTTTGCACATTTTCCAAGGTCTGGACTGGGCAGGTCATCTAGGGGTCTAGATGGGAATCTGGAGAGTTTCTCTTGGGAAGGTGAGCCGGGCAGCAGGAGGCACTGGCATAGGTTTCTGCGCAATTTTCTATAGCAAGGTTGGATTACGCTGCCTGGAGATGCTAGCCAGAATGACACATTTCTGAGAGACAGTGTTGGGCAGTTACTTCTATATAATTTCAAGGATGAGTGTAGAGAAGGGTATTAGAGAGGTTTCCAGTCAAAACTGCATAATTTTCAAAGGGAGAGTAGAGTAAGCCAATAGGGGGCCTTCCAGTCAGATCAGCGCAATTCTCAAGAAGAGTGTACTGAAAGGAAGAAAAGGCCCGCCTTATAAAATCTATGTAGCTTCTACAGAGAGTGCATGATAGGCAGTTAGGAAACTTCTACAAAGTTTTGGGGAGAAGTGTAGCCCTGGGTGATAGTGTAGTTTAAATTTTCCGGAAGACTAGAGGCAGGATGGATAAGTGATGTTGCGGGAAGCGCGTTGTGGATAAAACTTGGGGACAACTTCTGTGTAGTTCTAAGAAACAATCGGTTGGATCACTTCCTAGATTTTGCAGGGAAAACTACCTCGGTAAGCAACCTCAAACTCTGTGCAGTTCTAGGCAGCAAAGCAAGGTCAGTGAGATCAACATCTGGTGGAAGGAGGGTTTTTCGGTTTACAGATTTTCAGGAAAAAATACTAAGTATGAAAGAAATTGAACTTTTTCATTCACGACATGGTGATCACACACTTAGCATGACTGAATGACAAGACACCTCAAACCAATATGGAAAGCATGTGTTCTGTGAGACTGACTCAAAGGTTAAGGGCGACAAGTTTGATAGTTGATATAGATCTTCAAACGACCATGAAGACACTTGCGTGACAGTGCTTACAACTTTGTATGTGGGTGCAAATGATGCTCACAGGAAGAAAACAACTCATACACACAAAGAAAAACCTTCAAAATTGACAAAACATGCTTGCAAGCATGGAATAGCACTCAACATGCCAAAATATGACCGATGGTTAATCAAGAAAAAGGGTGTAAAGGGTCGACAAGAGCTCATGGGGTGAGCCTGAGTGTTTTCAGCCATCAAGGTGAAAAACCAAGGAAGGCTTTGAAATTTGGATGCAGGCCAAAATTTTGGAGGGTGTTGCAATTGCTACAACAGGGCCTTAATTAAAATTTTTCCCAATGGAAATTCACTTTAGCAATGCTGGCAAGAAATGTACTATCAATATTAGAGCTAAGTATAATTAATGTTCTTATTTTTTCTCATGTTGGACATATTAAAATGAGTGGAACTATGTTTGAAGACCAAACATGGAATGACGAGAATCATTAATGTTACTGATCTGTTTATATTGAAATGAGATGTGCAACACAGAATCACTTACACAAAAAATTACAGACCCTAGTGCCTAGAAAAATCAAAGTCAATAAATAAATGATATTATTGATTTTCCAAAAACATAAACGTTTTCTTCAAAGGATCTCAAATCATTTCATATTATGAATTAAAATCTTGAAAAGGACATGATAGATTTCATACCTAATTCATAAACATCACATATTTATAAACCTTTTAATATGTAAGAAGATTCCTGTGACTATTATGACCATATAAGAACTAAAAATATATAATAAATATGATAGTAAGATTCAATTATGGCACACAAGAACCCATATAAAAAACCATAACTGTAATCATTCCATCCAAGAACTACCATGGCGAAGCCACTCTAAAAAGCATGATATATAACCATTCAAAAGCTATTCTACAATTTTCCTCATAGAAAGGACAATCACTACAAAAAAATATTATCCTTGGTCAAACCGCTTGGGGTCTTAAAATTTTGGAATTAATAACTTTATCCCACTACTTGGATTTAATAGATATTTTGTGCACAAAGTAATTGACCTAATATTGATATTTCTCATACAGAATCAAAATAGTATGTGCACCAACAAGCACTAGACAAAATATATCATAATAGAACTAGCTTGTGTCAAATTATTTGTTATGTATGTTTGCAAGCATTTAAATAACAATAGTAACATAAAAATAACAAGCATACTCACCAATGTAGGAAAGAGTCAAGAGATCGCACTAGCTCCCAATAATAGAGAGAAGCCAGAGACCTGCAAATACCTCATGTAAATAACAAAACATTTGTTGACTTCAAATGTAAGTTCAGACGCAATATTGTGAATTGCATCCTCTGGAATATGTGGTGGGGACCTGTAGCAAATGATACATCAGCTCTGTGCTAAACAAAATAATATTGTGTGACCTTGTTCTTTGTAGGAGATTATGATTCTATAACATTTGATCATCAGTCAATGATGTTGAGAGACCACAACTATGATATGTTAGTTATTTAGCATAAGTTTGTGCTCAGAAAAAAGACAATTACATGCAGCCATTAGACAAGACAGTACTCAATTTTATTGAAAAATAAGAAAGAGTCTTAGACATCCCAGAGGTAAGTCAGCTTATCCAATTCTGTAGGAATTTCTTTTGTTATGTCAATTGCATAGGCTTTCCTACAAGTAAGAAAGAAACTAGTGGATTGGGACACTTGGGTATTGCAATTATGATTTGAAAAGAGACCACATTGGATGAGATCTAAAAGTCAGTAAACACAACTTCATGTTCACTAGAAGTGTAATAGTGCACTGAATCTAGCTTAGCCAATTTTTTTTGAATTTATCTTGTAATGTCAATTGCATAGGCTTTCCTACAAGTAAGAAAGAAACTAATGGATTAGGATGATTGGGTTTTGCAATTATGATTTGAAAAGAGACCACTTTGGCTGAGATCTAAAAGTCAATAAACACAACTTCATGTTCACTGGAAGTGTAATAGTGCATTTAATCTAACTTAACCATAATCGAAAATAAATCAAAATGGTATAGTTATAGGAAGTTTTAAATTTTCACAACATGGCAAGTGAAAATTGTTGTTGAAGGTGAAATCACACTTGAAGGCAGGATTCATAGAAGTATCACTAATGGGCGTACTATCAATGGATTGTCTAGTGCATGGATCTCTAGTAAGATTCCATGGAGTATTTACATGTAAGAAAGAACCAAGAAATAAGTTATAAAAAAACCAGAAGTCAGAAATAATTGTTGTTTAATTTATTTTGTTGCTCCATTGAATAATCATGGAAACATTAGTCAAGCTTTTTTCCCTTTCATTTGGTATTCTAGTTAAACTAGAAGTTGGATTTAAACATGAAAACATGAAATGATAGACTAATTTGTCTTTTTTCCTTTTTCTATTTGGTATTCTCTTTGATCTAAAGGATGATGTACTATGTTTGTTTAAAGAATTAACTAGATAATACCAATTTGTCTTTTTTCCTTTTTTTGATTTTGTATTCTCTTTGGAAAGAATTGTCACCAGGAAAATGAAATCAATTGATCAATAAATGAAATATTGACAAAAATAGAAGACATGAGATTAATTGTAGTATGTTGTACATTTTTTGGAAATATACTATGGTTTTCCTTCATTTGGGTCCATGACTATTGCTATTTGAGATTGCTGAAACAAACTAAAACATGCCATGGCCAAAAAAGTGCAAATAAGGAAAAGTGGAGATGATATGTGAAGCTTGTACATGATCACGGCCTAGCCAAATCTAGGCTTGGTTCTAGATCATGAAATATACAATATATAGGTAGATCAAGCAACAACTCTTGAAGGACAACATTCTTGGGGAAATAAGCTCAAGCTCAAATATTTTGTGTGTCACCCTTTTCTTGGAGATGTTGAAAATGAACTAGTCAAAATGTTGTTACATGTTAATGAGAAGGAGTGTTCTCAGCTTCAACTCCATGAATATTGCTTCATTCTGAGGGTCCCAATGAAGTTCTATAAACCAAATTCAACAATAAAACATAAATTGACAATTTGGTACTTGATGTAAAGGTAGTACCAAAGCCAAATTGTGGGTGCATCTATATTGTTGTGATATCTATACAGAGGCATCTAAACTGAGGTTGATGGGACCTAAAAATATTAAATTTGAGGTGTGAGTGAGTGATGACAGGGGACATGTTTTTGTATTTTCTAGGGAAGTGATAGCTTCTAGTGAAAAACAATGTTAGATTAAAATTGTAATCTGATTTTCCTACTTGAGTAGATAATACATTTGATAAGCTCTGTGGGATGTAGAGAACTCTAAAATTCCACACGCTCATTTAATGAAACCTATAAATTTAGAAATTTCACACAAGACTTGAAGTCACACTAAAATTGGACCAAAAGGCTTAGGCTCTAGGTAGCACAAAGGAACATCTATGATACGGTCTGTACTATTCTCATCTAGACCATTTTGCATGCTTGTCTCTAGGAGTTGAAATGCATATTCCATGCTCCATAGAAGATCTCTCATGGTAGGCCTGTTGATGCACTTCCCTTCAAAGCACTTTTCGACGGTATCGCCAAGATTTGTCGATGCCTTTCTCTTCAAAACACTTTTCATAAGTCTCCCGAAACCTTTTTAGAGAACCAAGATTGATGGTCCCAATAAGGTGAGGGCCAATGATGTTTTCAAGCTTTCCCTTTTTCTTCTAGTGCACTTCCCACTCTTCTATATTGACTTGTTTTGTAGCAAGAACATGATGAAGAGTTGGCCTTGCATGCAAGACCTCCAATAACACTAGTGTAAAATAATAGCCATCATATTTCTCTATCATTTGCTGATATTTCATATTCCTGAATCCCATTTTATTCCTGTATATTTATTTATTTATTATTATTTTATTATTATTTATTAAATTTATTTTATTTATTTATTTATTGAATTCCCCTTCAAAAGTATCTAGTATGAATGCATATAAACTAAAATTTAGAGGTTCAAATAACCAAAATTTCTATATTATTCGTAGATAAAAGAACTGCACAATTTCCTTTTGTATCCCTGAATCCCATTCAGAATGAAAATGAAAGAGATAAATGAGAAGTTTTTTGTTCCTATAACAACTAAATACGTATGTTTCCTTTACGTAGCTACATAGTTTTCTCCATCTATACACCCTATCTTGACACCAGACAATACAAGGCGAAGTAATAAATTATGTTGTATACTTTTGTGGAAGGAATGCACATTCCTCGTCGGTTCAAGTAGACCCAGCTAGAATTTTTGTTGTAAGTGCACTGAAGCTTCTCATACCTTTTGTTTAACCTATCCTTTAAAAGTCTCTCTTTCTTGGGTTTCCTCAAACTTAATCTTCTTATTTTCGGATTGACTCCAAGCATCAGAATTGGTAGAACTCTGAGCATTACAGTGCTAATTTTGGTATTTTACGATGAAATGTGGTTAGAATTTTTTATTGGGAACTGTGCATAGATAACATCTAGTCATGTCATCAAAGGGATCTATGAGGCCCAATGATTATGACAGGCATGGGCACTGGTGGGAGGAGTTTCCCTTAAGGAGTTGGTGTTTCCCTTCAGAGAAGGTTATGTTGGTGTTTCTCTTGATTGCTTTCTTCAAGATCCTCCTCATCTTCTTGGTGTTGCATCCACACAAGCCATAGTTCTACCTTCAGATAGAGATTAGATTTATTTGTTAAAATTCAGTATGCCTCCGTTGATGTATCAAAGTTGTCAGTCATAAAAAATGAAGCTTCTTCCCATTCTTTACTCTTGCTCCAAAACCAAGGTTCATTGGTGCTACCATCTCTAGTAATCAACACCCTACACTATCTCCCAGCATCTAGGAATCCAAACATGTATTGTAAATATATCAATTTGAAACAATTGAAATTTTATCAATTTGATGACACAATATTCTTCAATCGTCTAACATTTAATCCGACAGTGCAAATTGATGTAGAGAGGTAGATGGGGGAGTTCTTCTCAAAGAGAATTACAACAAAACCCTACGAATAGCGTCCATTTTTGCTTCCTTTTTTGTGTCTAGAGCCCATTTTTGGTGCTACTTGTGTCCATTTATCAAATATGATGCAAAACTTGGTGCAAAGTTTGCACCCAGTTTTGCAGCAAGTCTTACAATGAGTTTAGTGCCAGGTATTGTAATAGGTTTTGCACCAGATATTACAATGGGTTTTAAGCCATGTTTTATGTCACATTTTGTGCCATCCTTTGCACCATGTTTTGAATCAAGTTTGGTACCTAATTTTGTTTCACCAACTTTTGCATCCTCTATTGCATCCACTTTTTGCACTTACACTTGCATCAACTTTTGCATCATCTCTTGCATCCTCTTTTGCATCATTTTTTACATCCCATTTATGCCAAGTTTTGCATTGAGGTTTGTGTCTAGTTTTACATCTAATTTTGCATATGCCTTTGTTGCATCCACTTTTGCATCTTCTTTTGCATCCATATTTACATCCTCTTTTTCATCTGTTATTGTGTCCACTATTGCATCCAATTTTCTTGTGCCATAATTTTCCCCTAGTTTAGCACCTCCCTTTGCATCCATTTTTTCTTCTAGATTTTCATCCATGATTGCATCTCCATATACATGTAGGCTTTCAATGACTTCTACATCTATTTTTCATGCCTTTTTGTATCCACTTTTGTGTTAAGATTTGCATCAAGTTTTGTGTCTTATATTGCATCTACTTTTGCATCTAATTTTCCTGCATCAACTTTTGCATCCTATTTTGCATCCATTGTTGACCCATGTTTACGTCTGCTTTTGCATCTCTTTTTGCATCTTATTTTTCATCTTAATTTGCTTCCTTTTTTGTATCTATCATTTCATCCACTTTTACTGTGACACAATTTGTGCCATGTTTTCTACTTACTGTTGTACCCATGTTTGCTTCCAATTTTTCATCCATTTTCTCATCCCCTTTTGCATCAAATATTTCATCCTCTTTTGTGTTGGGTTTTGCGTCTCATTTTGTATCTTCTCTTACATATACTTCCATTGCATCCATATTTTTCATCCAATTTGTTTCTCCTATTGCACCCATGTTTGCATCCACTTTTTGATCCCTTATTTCATCTTGTCTTGCATTTAAGTTTGCATCTTTTCCTGTGTTTGTTATTACATCCACTTTCTCATACACTTTTGTTGTGCCACAATTTGTGCCATATCTTGTGCCTATCATTGCAACCCACATTTTCTTCCACTTTTGCATCCACATTTGTATCCTTTTTGTTGCCCAATTTTGCATCAACTATTGCATCTACTTTTTCATCCACTTTTGTGTCGAATTTTATGTCTTGTTTTGCATCTACTTATGTTGTGTCCACTCTTCATCTAATTTTATGTGTATTGTTTTGGCCCCATTTTTTTTGTTCACTTTTGTATCCCTTTTCCAAAACTCATCATATTCTCTGGATTGATGATATTTCTTATGACATTGACAATTATGGACAACTGATGATAATGTCAATAATTATGCCGATGATGATAATTAAGATGATGATGAGGACATGAATTGTGATTATTATGATAATGACAATGATGATGACGATGCTAATGATCTTGGCCAATATTCCCAATTTTTAAATGCTTTCATGGTCATAATCATAATGATTATCTTTGGTGTCATCTTCCAAGTCATCATCATCTCATCATCATTATAATTATTTTCATCTTGGTCATCATCAACTACAACAATGGAACGAATGATGATTATGATGTTCATGATGAAGGTGACAACACTCATGATATAAATTACATTAATTAAGATGAAGGAGATGATGAAAATTATAATGAAAATGATAATGGTAGTGATGATGATGATCATCGATCATATCTCAAAAATAAAGTTGTTATTTCTATTGCATATATCATGTGTCCTAACAACCTTTTTTGAGCAGTCGTAAAATTTTTTGGGTTGATGATATTTCTTACAACCTATAATTATGAACAATTGATGAGAACGTCCATAATCGTGATAATGATGATGATTATGATTATGATGATAATGAAGATGATGACACTCCTATAAACTAGGGAGGTACTCATAATGAGACAAAAAAGTACTCTCAAGTTGAAATATTCATATAAGAAGGGATCGATATTAATAGGCATCAATGGTTATTTACATCATCACAACCAACATTGTGAAAATAGAAAGGCCTTTACTAACAAGTTCTATCTCTCCATTAGATCATAACACAATGTTTGGAGGCATAAATTTGGACACCACTTCCTCTCTAGGAACTTACCCCAAAAGGATGTTTACTAGGTATGTCCTCAGATGATCATTTCCTAATCCACTGTCATAATATTTAACACCAGGAAATGTTGATCATCATGACTATTCTTATCTTGGATTAATGTACTTGACTTATGGCAGTTAATGATAGTTAAAGTACAAACTCTCAAAGCATATTGGTTCCATATTTTTATCCCTACTAATGCCTTTAATAGGATTACGACTATTAGTCCTTTCCACTAGACTTTAGTGAATAGGTCTTATGTGATGTACTAGAGATGGATGCATGATAGGTACTTTTCAGAGATGGATGCATGACATGTAATTTTCAGAAGACCATGGTTATTTGATATGAATTTTTTCCATGATGGTAAGAAGAATACTTATGAATTCACAAAGGCTGGACAATGAAACTATTGACAAATCCATTAGGGAATATTAAGAAAAATTATTCTTGATTTCTCTTATCTTGACATTTACCTATAATATTATATTTTCCTTTGTTGATTATGTTAGTGGTCTTATCATCAAATAAATTCCAAGAACATGAAGGTCATACAAAATGAACACCATATGTAGGCACTCAGCAAAGACAAAAGCCCTACTTAAGGGAAAACCCATAAATTATTCTTCTCTTCTTTAGGATAAAATAAAATGAGACAACCAAGATCTTTAACCAAGACTAAAGAATTTCCCTAACCACCAAGTTAGCTCCTCAATGAAAGTCAAACTTATCTCTTGCTGGTCAACTCCGATTTTCAACCCTTAATTATAGGTCTACAACCTTTTTGGTCCTTCAACAAAACTGAATTTACATCATTCTTCACACGTGAGAGATGGAATAGGGTCTCCTTCTTCTTCCTTATGGTTTCACTTCCTTTTCTAGGGATTTCATACTCCATTTCCATCTTCTACAACTTTAGATAGAAAACCTCTTGATTATGTTTCTATAGGTCAACTTTCTCTGCAATTTATAGTGGTTGTGACATCCTTTCTCAGGATGACTTGATCAAATGTAGGAGAACTTGAAGGAGATGGAGACGGCGTGGTGGAGGAGACTATTTTGACCTAAAACTAAAATTGTATACCTTGATATAAGGAACGCAAGAATGGTCCTTTACATAATAAATATCATTTTTACTTTTGAAAAAACCCCAGAAGCCTACAATGGAGGCTTGACCTAGAAAAATGCATTGCGCATGAAGCCCATGCTAATAAAATATTTTTTTCTTTTATAAATATTTTCCTTTTTCTTTCAAAAAAAATATATCATGACTTAAGTACAATTATAAATATTGATACTAGTTACATTTCTCAACTCCCCCTCTTAACTAGGGAGGTATTCATAATTTTTAAACAGATATAAGGTTGGCCTCAATTTGAAATGTTCTGAGAAGAATACAACAAACTACACAATTCTTTGGATACCATCACTAACAAGGTATCCTCACATCAAATATCCAAGAATCATGACACCAATACAAGTAATCCAACTCAAGGATTCATGTATCATAAACTCATCAAAGGATCTAAGACATTCATCGATAATATGGTGGTATCGAGGAATTTTCCACTGTAGGTACGATCAAGCTTCAACAATAGAACATACCCACAGGGATATAGGTATCATATCCAAGGTCAGCTCTCCATAATACCAAAGGTACCTTCCCTCTTGAGGATCAAAAAATCATCAATGGGTTGACCATGATGTCCTTCGAAGCACCATCACTAGTAGTTCATGGTATTTCATCTCTTCATTTCAATTTAGAGACATTTTATATATACACCAACTTTTCAGGAAGAGATCAACACATCGAACAATCCAATCATGCTCGTAAAAATAACTTGGGAAGAGATTTCATTAACACATCAACTACTTGTTCATCTGTTGGCACATACTATAGCTTTATGAACCCAACAAAATCCAAACCTCCAATATACATGTTCTTGTATGCTATCATAGTATTCGGGGTCTTTTAGTTATTCTGATGTTGCTTAGGTCATCATAATATCCAAACACATTTCAATGGAATCTTTCTTATTCAATCTCTCTAGCATCACCAAACTCATCCTCAACACTTTCGAGGACATGTAACTCTTATTCACAGCTTCATTAATCAAAAATTTATTAATCACGAATACAACTCACGAATAACGATTTGTAGCACTTCAACTATTCTTTGATATCAAACATCCTCATGTCCTTAACACCATCTTCTCAACTATGGAGCCGTTTTAACTTTTCTTTAACCAAGCTCCCTCTCAACTAGGGATATATGTACTTTATTTATATAGGATTCTTCTCCATTAGGGGAAAAATTCATCAATTTCATCCACAAAGGCTCTTTCTTTCACATCATAACATTATTAGAGAAATTCAACCTTATGAAATATAATTCCTTCTATCCTTACTTGGAAATGAGGTGATAAAAAATGTGTACTTCAACTTTACCAAGATTATTACAACTCCCCTTTTTTATTAACATCATCATCAAGTCATCATTAAGTATGAGGTAAGTAAGTATCTTTAACATCTTGAAGATTATGTACCTGCAAATCATCATCATGAAGTTCAACCAAGTACAAATATAGAGCATGAAGTCAACTTTATCAATATAGGATTAGCATGTCGATCCAATGGGAGCATAATAAATTAGATTTTAGATATCAAAATATAAACTTAGGTTTATAATCAACAATGGTTACATTTTTCATGCCATAGACTTTCACAACAATATATTGTAGGGTTTTTTTGACAAACCCTAGATTATTTTACCAAAACTAAAATTTAGATATTAGCAGCTAAATCTAGTGAAAACATTTAACATCTAGGGTTTCAATATCAATTTATAGAATCTCATATCGATCTCTACTAGCATTTGTTGTAAACATTGGATACAAACATCAAAACTTTAATGTCTGATATACAATAAATTGACCAAGTTAGGGTTTTGATCAAGAAAAATAATAAACACCTAGGGTTTAATTCCTATGAGTAATAATTACAAGGGTTTTTCCATAACCCCTAATTCATAAAACCCTAAAAATATTTTGTTTCATCCTATTATCTAGACATTAATAACAAACCTAAAAGGCTAGGGATTTATCATAACTTTACCAAAACCCTAAACATCAAGAGAGTAGGATTTCATCAAGAGTTCTAATCCCTAAAAGTACTAGTGTTTCATAGTGAACCCTGAAATTTAGGGTTTCATCGTAGTAAGCATAAGATATAAATAGTGGTAAAGGTCGATGTAATATAAATATTAACCACCCTCACAATCAAGAATCTTTACGATTCAAAACCATATATGTAAGAGAGTTAGTAATATAAAGGAAATTTCAAAATGATTGTACCTTATAATGAAGAGGATAAGCTACAAAACCTGTGGTCTTATGCATACCTAAAGTTTCTACCTTTATAAACCTTATAGGGCTTCCTTACTAAAGGGCTCCCTCTAAATCATGGAAGAATTTTTCATGGTTTATTTCCATATGAGTCAAGTTTTGTTTACAGTGTCTAAGGATCGAACTTAATTTACCAGGTGAACTTCCTACCTTATTTTTCTTCTTGTAATATTAATTTACAAGAACAACCAAAATATGAAAATACAAGAGTGTGATGATTATCTAGGGTCTACCTTATCTATAAGAGAATCAATTCCTAGGGATTTAAGTTACAAAAACTAGACCATTAAATTTTATTCTTGTCAATGATTTCTATATTACTTACCAACCCTAGTCGTTATAGGGTTTGTAATAGGAAACATTCAAATATGATGAGGGTTTTATATCTAGGATTTACAATTCCTAAATATGAACAATTTTCATTACAATGAAATACTATCCAACCCTAGAATATTAGTTACCTTAAACTTTTCATGCTATACCCAATGATCATAATATACATACCTCAACATTACATACCTTAGACTTTTTATGATTGAATGTTTGATGCTTCACTGAGCTTATTTATCTTCTTGTCAACTATATACATAGTTTTAGATCAATTAGACATGAAGAAAAAAAAATAAACAATACTTGTGTTTGATGAGGACTTCAAGTCTCCTTCCACAAGATGAAGATGAACAATTTCTTCTCACCCCTTCCTTTCTTGAGACAAAGATAGATTATGTAGAAATATATGTCTTTCTTTATTCTTATTTTGATTCTTAAACAGGGGCTAACATAAATTATATAACAGAGAGGCTACTACAAGTTTCCAGAAATATTTATCCTTACATATGTTTCTTCTACGTTAACATTGATTGAAGATTGGAAATTTTATATAATTACACAAATTTTTGACATATTCCACAGAGGTCTCGACTGCTTATGTGGAGAATTAAGCTTGGTCATAAGTATTCAAAAACATCTTCAAATAGTTTGACCTTGGTCTTCTCATAAGGGATTCTCAAGCTTTGTTAGTACACCTTGTCTTTACGCTCAGAACTTGAAATTTAAACTTTCTGATGTGTTCCCATTTTTGGATTTCTTATGATGATTTCAGGTTTGAGAACTAAATATAGGACTTTGATTTCTCTTTTAAAGAACTCAATTTTGTCTAGGTTAGATGTCTAGCAATTTTTCGTTGAAAACATTATTTCTTAACTCTTATAAATACCTTTTTTATTGTTATGAAACTAGCTCACAAAAAGATAGAAAATATGGATCAACGTCTTAGAAATAAGCCTCTTCAAGGGGGAAACCTCCTTTACATTACAAAAATGAACAATTCTTGGATGATACAAATGACAAGGCCTCCCTTCTATATATAGGAGTCTAAGGGGTCATATTATAATCTTAGCTGACATAACAATAATAATGTAAGGGCACGATAATAACAATAATGGGCTTCTATGGGGCAAATTAATAACAATATGGGGACTACATGGGCGCAACAACAAAATAAGGGGGTTGTACTAATAACAATAAGGGGTTACACTAGTAGTATATGGACCTAACATGCCCCTCTCCTTCAAAAGGTGTTGTCCTCAATGCTTGAGTAGTTCTAGATGCTTCTGTATAAATTCTTGTCCTCCCATGTGGAATCTTCAACAGGTAAGTTCTTCCACTTGATGAGATACTCTGAAATTGATCTATTTGGTAGATATTGATTTCTCAGTTCTATGACTGCTTCAGGTTACAATATGATTTTTCCTTCTTTGTCAAGTTCTCAAAATATTGTTTGAACTAGAATCTTCTGCAACTTTTGAATGAGTTCCCACTCCTTTGGGCATATGGATATCTATAAGGCCTGATGTTTGGAGGAACACTTCCTAGAATCAAATGGATAGGATGATCATGATACGAATAGGTGGGAGGCCTTTGGGAGTCTCTAATACCTTGGAATGATTGTCCAAAACGTTTTGGAGATCTGGAGAAATACATGATTTCGATGCAGGATGCTCTAGTGAACATAATTGTGCAATTACACCCCGTTGTTCTTTATTTAGAAGCTTTTTCATGATGCTATAGTCGATTATCTTTCCTAGTTTCCCTTCGACAACCCTCAATTCAACTTCCTTTCCTTCCCAAAAAAATTCAAGAAAAGTTCTTGAAAATTAAAAGCTATCGTACCCAAAGGTTGTAGCCATTGGACTCCTAGCAAAACATCAACACCACCCATTGGAATGGAAAGCATTGGGCTACTAAATGCATATTCTCCCATGGATAACTTGATATTATGGCACTTTCCAGAGCAAATTATGGTTCCTCCACTTGCAATCATCACTTGATGCTCTAGTGCTAGATATAGGAAGCAATTCAATTCCTGCTATCTCATAATGAATAAAATTATGGGTATTGCCTAAATCAATCAACACTGTTACCTTTTTCTTTTTGATATGTCCTTCTATCTTGATAGTTTGAGGATTGGTAATTTCTTCCAATGCATTACAAGATATGGTTGGATTCATTTCTTGATGCTCGATGTGATCTTTCACTTCTTGAACATTTCTCTTCTTGATATGTTCTTCTATATTGATAGCTTGAGGAGTGGTAATTCTGGCCAATGCATTACAAGATATGGTCAGATTCATTTCTTCTTTCTTGATGTGATCTTTCACTTCTCGAACCTTTTTCTTCCTGATATGTCCTTCTATCTTGAGAGTCTGAGGAGTGGTAATTCTTTCCAATGCTTTACAAGATATGGTAAGATTCATTTCTTCTTTCTCTAGGGTGGGTTCCTAGTGTATATCCTCTTCTTTTGATGTCTCTTGATCTTTTTCTTCCTACTCTTCATAATCTATGTAAAATAATTTCTTCTCATGACACTTATGACCTTTAGTGTATTTGCTATCACAATTGTAACAAAGCCCCTTTTATCTTTTTTCTTCCAATTGCTATGGTGTAAACCTTGTAGCTTGTGGAAGGCTAGGAGAAAAAGCACTTCCATAATTATAGTCATGAGTGGTGGGATTCCTTGTTTCCAGAATTTTGTTTTCAATTTTTCTTGCCAACTTGAATGCCTTCTCCAATGAATCAAGTTCGCAAAGACGAACCTCGTGTTGAATGTTATCCTTTAAAGTCCCTATGAAGATATCAACCATTTTATTCTCTGGAATATCATTTACCCTTATATTCAATTTTTGGAAGTCCTCAATGTGCTCTGCCATTGAACCCTTTTTTTTGAGATTTATCAATTGGCTAAAGAAGGTGTTACTCTTTGTATCCTCATAGTGTGCTATCATTTCTTCCGTGAAAATTGCCCAAGTGACAAGTGATTTATGAGAACAAAGCCCTTTATACCATAAAAATTAATCTGATTCTAAATATGAATATGAAAAATGTACCTTTTGTAATAGTTGTACCTCATGTAGATCAAGATATTTCTCCATCTGTAGTATCCAATTTAATAGATCCTTGTCATCAAACTTCCTCATGTCACCTTTTCCTGATTTTAGGAGCTCGATCTTGCAATGACTGTAACTTTGTACCTTCAGATCTCCAAGTTTTGAAATTATGTCCTGCATTACCCCTCTGAGTCCTCTTTCTAACCCTACAAGTCTGATCAAGATTGGATTCTGCAAGGAAGAGTTATGTCAAATCTCCCACGATGACCTGATTATAGACTGGTTCAATAGAGAGAGCTTGTACAAATTGCCACGTGCCACTATTTCAACCTTAGGAGCTGAAACCGATAGACAAAAAACTAAAATTTGTATTGCTTATGTAGCTTCCAAAATTTCAATCTAACGCTTGTAGGGAAATTTATGACGATTTTCCCAAGGTCACCTATTTGGAATGTAATTCGGGAGACTACAAAAACCCTAATTTCCTCAGATCATATCTCTGAAAATATAGCGAGACAAGACCTGAAATTCAAATTTGAGGTTTGGAACGATTGCTTCACATATTGGTTTTGTTTTTATATTCTAAAACTTTGTAGTGAAAACTTTATAGCGAAAACGCCATGATGACCTGTTTGAGATGGAATTGTGGAGCTTGCCAAAACCATAACTTCCTCAAATCATATCTCTGAAAATGTAGCTATACAAGATCTGAAATTCGGACCTAAGGTGCAGAATGATTTCTTCTCAAATGGCTTTTTTTTTAGATTTTTAAACTACGTAGCGAAAAATTTATAGCGAAAATTACTCGATGACCTGTTTGGAGGAGCGAAACCCTATAATCCAAAGCTCTAATACCAAATGTTATGAAACTAGTTCACAAAAAGATAGAAAACATAGATCAATTCCTTACAAATAAGCCTCCTCAAGGAGGCAATCTCCTTTACATTACACAAATGAACAATTCTTGGATGATACAAATGACAAGACCTCCTTTTTATATATAGGAGTCTAAGGGGTCATAATATAATCAGAGCCGACATAACAATAATAATGTAAGGGCATAATAATAACAATAGTGGGCTTCTATGGGGCACACTAATAACAATATGGGGACTACATGGGCACAATAATATAATAAGGCAGTTGTACTAATAACAATAAGGGGTTACCCTAGTAGTATACAGACCTAACACTTATTTAGTTCAACCCTGCAACGTAAATCTTGCAGATCTACAATCTAATTACCGAAATACGATTTATAATTATGCCCAGAAAAAGTGTTCAATTGGTTTAGTTTTCCCTTCTTATGGCTTGGCCTCGAAAGGTAGTTTGGAAACTATTTGTTTTCCAACCAATAGTGATATTCTATCTCCCTCTATATAACTAACCTTAGCTCTGGTACCATGTTGAGAAATCCATTAGGGCAACATTATGAAAATGTATTCTTCATTTCTCTTCCTTTTTTGTTGTGGTTCACGGACACCCTAGTTAATGGGTGGTGGCTACATCCAGGGAAAAATCTGGTCTAATCGACCTCGAATGGAATCTAGCCTCGAGGCCCACTAGCTAGGCCTAATACGAAGGGCTTCGAGGAGAATGGACCCTATGACCTCACTATCAGCGAGGCACTAATTTTGACCAACTAAGCTAACCCTTGAGGCTTTATTCTTCATTTCTCTTATCTTCACATATACTTGTGATATTTTTATTTGGTTTGCTATATTAATGTTCTTATAATCAAATAAGTGCCAAAAACATGAAGATCATACATAATGAACACCATATGTAGGCACTCAGCGAGTGAAATGCCCCATCCTTAAGGGAAAGCCAAAAAATTATTCTTCTCTTCTTTAGGATAACATCAAATGAGACAACAAAAACTTTTAACCAATACTAAAGACTTTTCCTAACCACCAAGGCATTTGCTCAACAAAATTTAAACTTATCTCTTGCTGGTCAACTCTTATTTTCTGCCCTTCATTATGTGTTTGCAACTTTTTTTTCCTTTAAAAGAACTGAAGTTTTTTCCTTGTTCACATGTGAGATATGGAATATGGTCTCATTCTTCTTATCTATACTTTTGATTCCTTTTCTAGGTATTTCATACTCATCGTCTTCCTTCTGCAACTTTATATTGAAAAACTCTTGATCATGCTTCAACAGGTCGAGTTAATCTACAATTTATAATGGTTGTGGCATCCTTTATAAGACCAACTTGATGAATTGTAGACCAAATTAAAGGAGATGGATTTCGCTTGCTGGAGGAGACTATTTTGACCCAAAACAATTTTTTTCTACTTTAACATAAGGAACCCAAGAAGGGTCTTTTACATAATAAATATTATTTTGACTTATGACGAAACCATAAAATCCTAAAATGGATGCTTGAACTAGAAAAATTTATGGAGCATGAAACCCATGCTCATAAAATAATTTTATTTTTCTTTCAAGTACATTAGATCATGACTTCATTACAATTATGAAGACAAATACTAGTTAGATTTTTCAACAGAGACAAGTTGGAACCAATGCTGAAAATTGTAGGGACGCCAAGAAGAATTAGTGGAGGTTAATATGTGAGAAATAGAAATATAAACATGTTGTGCTCAACTAAGGAATTTTCGAATAAATAAAGGTTCATTACTAATTGGACATATTTCTATGTTGGGAAGAGGAATTCTATACCATCAAAGATTCAACATTACTCTAAAAAAATTGAGGATATTGTTACAAATCATTTGCTAATAATATTACATCCCATTGAGAAGTACATCACACTAGATAAGATTCCTGCCAATGTCAAGCCTTCTGAAAAAATATTCATATCATATGACTCCAACTGAAAGTGACAAGTTGAATAGGTAGATACAACAATTGCCTGATAGAGGACTAATCAGAGAGATTTTGAATTCTTGTACTATACTAGTAGCATTGGCACCAATCAAAGCAAGTTAATGGTAGATGTATATAGATTTGTGGGATAATAATAATCATTATTTAATATAGGTTTCCCTTACCTACGGTAGATGAACTCATGGATAGTTTGAGTGGTGACAATTATTTTTTAAATATTGAATTGGAGGGCTAATGTCCTCATATTCATATACGGTAAGGTGATGAATGGAAAACAAAATTCAATAAAAGGTATGGATTGTTTGAATGGTTGGTCATGCCATTTGGCTTAACAAATAATCCTAGAACATTCATGAGACTTACGAGTGAAGTATTGAAACAATTTTTGGGGATGTTTGTTATTGTATAGCTAGATGAATGATCATCAATTATGCCAAATACGAACACTTATAGACATTTAGAAGGGTGTTATAGCAGTAGAAGGAAGAAAAACTACTGATAAATTTGAAAATTTCACATTCTTTAGGGAGAAATCCATGTAAGTAGGATTTGTAATTACCAAGGAAGGATTAAAGATGGATCTTCAAAAGGTAAGGAAAATTTTGACTTCGCCAACATCCAAATGTACCTTTGATTTGAGAATATTTTATGGCTTAAAAGGTTTCTAGAGGATAATTATCTAAAAATTTAGTGGGATTTATGTACCACTTATAGAATGCATGAAGAAAGGAAATTTGGAATCGACGGTTGATTGAAATTATTTAAGGAATTGAATATTAAGGAAACTGAATAGCTAGTTTTGGTACTTTCATATTTTGATAAGGTGTTTCAAGTGCACTATGATTTTAGTGGTTTAGAAATTGGAGTAGTTTTAGGTCATGAAAAAATACCATATGGATTATTTAACGAGAACCAAAATGAATGTAAGAAGAATACTCTATTTATTATAAACATTTATTTCCTATTGGATATGCTTTGAATAAATGATGACACCACTTTTTATTAAAGGAATTTTTCTTATTTACTAATCATAATGAACTATAGTACATCAACAATAAAATTAATTTTAATCATAAGGAGACACTCCCTCCTGCCCCCTAGTTCCTTCTTGGTCAAATGTGAGGTGTTACTATATCCTAACCTATTATCCATGGTGTCATTATGGAAATGGGGTTATAAAATTTCCACTTCTCCAAATCTTACAAAATTGACAATGGAATAAATCATCTTACTCAACTTCTCAAGTAATTTTCCATGTAACCCAACTAGTTGACCAAATTTGACCAGTCAATATGATAGAAACAATAAAAATAACCCAACCAGTAGACTTAACATAACTAGTTGATTTGATATAAGCAGTAAACTTAACAAATTTGGTCAAATTAACATGACTATTTGAGACTCTAATCTGAGGTAATGAAAACTCATCGTTGGTAGCCAGTGAATTCCTTTCTCTAGGCCAATAATTAGTAATATTAGGCATATAATTGAGCAATTCCAACATAACTTCAACCTAGGAACACAAAAAAGAATATGTAAAATGATCTTCACAAGTAATTTCCCTACGTTGATGACTTTATACACATAAGTAGTAAATAATCGAGATCATCATCCATAAATACCCACCAGATGAATTGTGTGCCCCAAAAAGCTACGTCTACCATTAATGGGACCAATGGTATCTACTAAGCACTTATCGTGGAAATTCGAAACCTTTCTAACTACATTCTTTTCCAAAGTATCTCCACTGAAACTTTACTTACTCTATTGCTCAATTTTGAAGAATGAGTCTCTCCTAGTCTGTAATGCATAATGGCTATGGTTGGAATTCTCCCTTGGATTCCACATGTATCACAGACTAATCAACAACATTATTAGTGTCACGTACATATGTTTTAAGTAAATACATATGGAATACGTCATGTGGATTCACTGTGGGTGGAAATCTAAATCTGTAGGCCACTAACCCCACTCTTTTAAGAATTTGGAATGACATAGAAAACCATGGTACCAACTTGGCACAAGACCCAATCCTCAATGATTTTTTCTTTGGTCTAATACATATATACACATGATCCCCCAAATTAAATTATGCGTGCATTCAACACTGGTCTTCATAGATCTTGTTCCTATGTTGAACTATCTTTAAATTATCCCTAATGATTTTCATTCCTTGTTCCAACTCTTTTAGGATATGAGGCCTGATATGGACCATATTCACTTGATGACTCTATATGGTAGTAATATTGCACTTTCTACCATAAAGTTTCATAAATAGACTCATACTTAGTGACTCTTGGTATCCATTATTATAAGAAAATCCCACCAGTGGAAGAAACTCTTCCCAATTCCTTGGTTGTTGCATGAGATACATTCTAAGCATGTCGTCCAACACTATGTTTATTCTCTCTATCCTCTCATCTATTCTTGGATGTTAGGCTATGCTAGAAGCCAACCTTTTCCCGAAGACAAGAAATAGTTCTTCCCAAAATTTAAAAGTAATTTTGCATCCCTACCTGAGATAATTTTCTTAGGTACTCCTTGTAACCACACTACCTCTTTTATGAATATGGTAAATATCACCTGTTACATGCGTAGACTTGAAAACCACAAAGTGAGTTTTCTTACTCAACGTTTTCGCCAAAACCATCATGGCATCAGTGTTACCTAGTTGTATTTGGAAATCCTATGATAAAATCCGTGGAAATGACCTCCCATTTACATTCTGAAATAGGGATTGATTGTAGAAATCACGTTGGATGTTTGATTATCCCTTTAGCTGTTGGCATTCCAAGCATTTTTTAATATACTCAACCACATTATTTCTCATGCATGACCAATAGTATGACTCCTTGATGGCTATTATCATTTTATGATAACGAATATTACCATAATATGGTATTTTATGGAATTCATGCAAAATGATCTTCTTCAAGTCACCCTCATAATGTACATATAACCTGTTCATAAAAGTGTATATTCCATCATCTATAAAAGATATATTCTTGCTCTTCTACCCTTCTAGTTATTGTGGTAATTTTTCCTTTATGTGCTAATAATGTCAAACTTTCTTCTCATCCCCTTTAGTATTTTCTTAAATATTGATTTCACAAGCACTTACAATGCCTACATGGGCTACCTATAGCCTTCTACAGAGTGAATTTTATATCTTATTTTCCTTTCCCTTGATGTATTTGATTTCAAAATCAAACTCGCTAATTAGGCCAAAAATCTTACCTTCCTAGAATTCAACCCTCCATGATCTATCATTAATACAAAATTTCTTCAAAATAGATAATGTATCCATATATTTAGCATGTGGACTATTGCTACAAATTCCAAATCATGAGTCACATAATTTTTCTCATGCTCATTTAGATTTCTATATTTGTAGAACATGAATTTTTCTTATTGCATGAGAACTTCACTAAGCCCATCCTTGCAAGTGTTTGTGCACACCAAAAAATATGTATATGGGTTAGTTATCTTTAGCACTAGTGCATGTGCGAGCTTGTATCTTAATTACTCGAAGCTTGCTTAGCATTCTAGTGGCTAGTAGAATTTAATTCCTTTTGTTTACATTGGTGTGATTGGATATCCAATCTTAGAGAAGTTCTTAATGAATCTCCTAATGTATCCTACAAACCCCATGAATGATCTCACTTCTACCAGATTTTGTGGAGTTGGCCATTCCATAATTGTCTTGACCTTTTTTGGCTTAACAACCACTCCCCCCATTGAGATTGTATGTTGTAAGTAATAAATATGGGATTGAAAGAACTCACACATGTTGAGTTTTGCGTAAATTTTATGCACACTTAACAACTGCAACATTGATGCTATATGCTCTTTGTGCTCCACTTTGGTTTTTGAATAACACAATATATTATAAAATAATACTAATATAAACTTTTCCTGATAAGGTATGAGCACATTATTAATTAGACACATGAAAGTAGCATAAGTGTTTGTAAGCCCAAAGGGCGCAACCAAAAACTCATAGTATGCATACATGCTTAGAAATGTTGTTTTATGAATGTCTTCATTATTTATATTTACCTAATGGTACCAAGATCTCATATCAATATGTGAAAATATTGTTTCTCAGCTCAACTAATTGAATATATCATCAATCTATGACAAGAGATATCTATTCTCTATTGTGGATTTATTGAGTTCTTTGTAAGCTATGTACAATATTAGTTTTCCATATTTCTTTCTCACAAAGTAAATCGATGCTTCCCAAGGAAACACATTCATCCTGATATAATCTTTGTCAAACATTTTTTATTTTGTTTTAGATGTAGCTTTAGCTATATAAATTCCAACATACTCATTTAGTAAGGATCTTTATATGTTAGTGCTTCCCATGGCAACAATTCTATGGTGAAATTGACTTCCCCGTGTGGTGGCAGTACAAGGCTCTCCTTGGGGAAAAGATCCCTAAATTGTTCCATGATTCGGTGATGTTTCATTCTTCCCTTCTCAGCCTATGGCTTGTTGGCCGATTGCACAAAAAATGTTATCCATCCCTTCCTATTTTACTACTTTAGTTGTACCGCAATGAATTTCGTGACAATTATAAGATTTATTCCTCCTTGTAGTGTGATTCCCTCCTGATTTTCATTAAGGCACTCTATCACCTTTCTAAGGAAATCAATCTTTGTCATATGCCAAGTCATCGATTTCATGGAAATTAATAGGTTGTAAGAACCCAAGGGTAATATTTTTAAGTCAATTATCATAGGCATGTCATCCATCGCCATAAGACATGACTTCACGATTTGTTCAATAGCCTTCTTACTTTCAATGGCCATCTAAAGCAACCACCAATTCTCATGTATTGTGATCCTCAATGCACACTTCTATACAACTAGCATATTCACGTAATTTAAATTTGGGCAAGGGTCAATTAGAAGAAAAGTAGACTAATTATTAACCATACCTTCCATTTTGATCAATGAGGTTTGGTTATCAACTTGTGTATTGTTTAGAGAATTTTCGGTGAAATCACATAAATATTCTTTTGTCGACGCATTTCGAACCAACCAGTGTGGTTCATCGTCAGGACAAGTTGAAGATCCAATCCAGCTTAGCTTGTTAAATAGTATGTGTAGGGACTCCAACGACTATATTGCCAACGGCTAATTTTGACCTAATGACCCAAGTCAAACTAAAAGTTTTTTTTTATTTTAATTATATATTCAAAAAAAGTTAAATTGTCAATTATTTAATAAGTTATCATTTGTTCGCTTGTACTTGTTTATTAATAATGTTTATATTAATATTTTAAACGAACTAATCCATATTCAAATAATATCTTGGTACATTCATATATTATTTAATATAGTAATTTTTTATTTTATTTATCATTTAAACTTAATGTCCAATTGAAAATAAATTAAGTTTTATAATTAGCTAATAATTAATATTAAATAAAAATAATTATTATTCCAATAATATTATTACAAATAATATTCTAGATATATTAAATTACTATTGTTCTTAGAAATTAGTTAAATTAGGTAAATTCTATAACTAAAGTATTATTTGTTAATGTACTAGTTTATTAATAAATGTATATATATGTACAAAAAACGAACTAACTCAAACTAAATTAATAATACTATTTATTTATCATTCAAATCTAAGGTCCATTTGAAGCTAAATTAATGAATTATATCCTCTATCAAGATATAATTTTATAATTAATTTTATAATTTATATTTATTAAGTAATCTATATTTATTTAATAATTTATTCATCCAATCATTATTAAAAATAGCCATGTAATTAGGTAAATATATTATTACTATAAAGGTATAAATTTTTAACAATACATGAAATAAGGTAAAGATACTAATAGTATGTTATAGGATAGTAATTATTATTTCAATCTCTAAAGGTATAGTAGTAGTTAAATATATATACATCTATAATTGATATTATGAAAATCTAATTTAACTATTTCATGAATATCAATATTCTAATTATAATATTTATGTTTAAATGAAACCCTAAAGGAAATAAGGATAATACATTCATTGGCCTGAAATTAATTAATAACCTATTAATAACTCATACAACGCATAATAATAGGACTAAACCAAACTAAAGCTCTAAGGATGCTAGGAATAAAGGGGAAAAAATCTGAGGAACAAAGGGACCAACTGCCGAAAACAACTCTTAAGGAGAGGGAAAAAACCTAAGACCTAATAGAAAGGGGACAGAGGAGGCTAGGAAGATAGGGCTAGGACCCAGCAACTGCTAATCTTCCAGCCATCATCCCTATTAAGATTATTCGACCTTTTCTCAATCTCTAGGGCCTCTCTAAATTTGCGATGTTGAAACTGTGCAACTTTAGCAATGACTTGAGAATCTTCAATATAGACATGATGCATCGTCTTCCCGGCATGTTCAGTCAGGGCTGAGGGCTTGGTCCTACCATGCCTTAGGTCAGCTGAATGCTCACTAATCCTTTGATTAATAGAGTGACCCATCTCACCAATATATGGTGTCCCACAGGAACACAGAATGACATAGATGCCCTTCATGTCTTTAGGGTCAATAGGATCTTTTACAGACCTGAGGGAGCCACGGATAGTATTGAGAGGTCTAAAAGTTGCGGGCACATCGTACTTCCTCAGAATCCTCGCAATCCTATTAGTGGTCCCTTGGATGTAAGGCAGGTTAACACCCATGACACGATCTTTAGGATCCCTTTGGGTTTAAGGCTCCTTCTTGGCCTTGAGGAAGGCTTTTTGACCCAGGTGTCTACTGTAACCATTCCTCATGAAGACATCTAGAAGATGAGCCTTCTCCATTTCCAAGCTCTCTTCATTGGAAATTCTTACAGCACGGGTGGTAAGCGTGCTTAGAACCCCTAACTTCTGAGTGGGGAAATGATGGGACAAAGCATGCAAGTATTGCTCAGTATGTGTCTTCTTTCTAAACACCCGATGAGAAAAGGAACCATCCACATTCTTAGAGATGAGAACATCCAAGAATGGAAGACACCCCTTGTCTTCTTTTTTCATCGTGAATTTAATGGCAGCGAACTGGTTATTGAGATGACTGAAGAACCATCCAACTCATCAGCACCATGCGACCACACAACACCATTGTCATCAACAAATCTTTTCCAAAGCTTTGGTAAAAGACGAGAGGAGGCCAAAGCCTTAGATTCAAAATCATCCATAAAGAGATTAGCGATGACAGGGGACAAGGGGGAGCCCATGGCAACTCTGCAAGTCTATTCATAGAATTCACCCTCGAAGCTGAAAAAGGTGGAGGTAAGGCAAAGCTCAACCAGTTTAGCCGTATCAGGGTCGGTGAGCTTATTGATCACCTCCATGGCCTCATTGATGGGAATGCAAGTGTAAAGAGAGACCGCGTCGAAACTTACCAGAATGTCCTCAGGCTCAAGCTTAATTCTCTTAAGATCATCAATAAAAGAAGCCGAGTATTTAACGAAGGACTCAGTCTTACCAACCAAGGTCCTCAACTTTGCAGCAAGGAACTTGGCCAGGAGGTAAGTCGGACCACCAATGGTGTTGACAATGGATCTTAGGGGGACCCTTCCTTATGGACCTTTGGAAGGCCATAGATCCTAGGAGCGATGGGGTTTCCCTCAATGAGCTTCTCAGACAAAGGAGCAGTGGAATTGCACGACTTGATCGCAAGGGCGACCGCTCTGGAAACCTTTTTAAGGGGATTTTTCGAAAGCTTCTTATAACTCCCACTATTATAGAGATGATCGAGCATCTTATTCCTATAATCACTTCTATCTAGGAGGATGGCAGCCCCACCTTTATCTGCTTTTAAGACCACGAAGTCACGATTATTGTTCAAGGTCTTAAGAGCCTCAAACTCAGCTTTGCTGATATTGCTATGGGGAGGCTTAGCCCTCCTCAGGGAAACGGCACAATCCTACCTAATCGTGTCTTTAATCTTGTCAGGATGGTTCTTAATGCCATATTCCACATCACAAATGATGTCTTCAACTGGGATTTTCCTGGGTGCTAAGGCAAAATTAAGACCTTTTCCTAAGAGACTAAAGACCGCAGGCGGAAAGGAAAAACTAGACAGGTTTAACACCTTATTGCCCTGAGGGTGATGACTCGAAACTCTTATAGAATCACCCATATTATCAACCTTACTATGACGGTTATTATTCTCATTTGAAACTGAATTATCAAGACCCCTTTTATTATAACACAAATTACTAAGATTAAATAACTTCTTATCATATATTTTATCTATACTATTACCCTTATAATTTCTAGCGTTAACATCATAATCCTTATTAATATAACCATTGCTCCTATAATTTCTAACGTTAGCATCATAATCCTTATTAATATAACCATTTCTCTTATTATCATTATGCCCATCATATATTTTATCTATACTATTACCCTTATAATTTCTAGCGTTAACATCATAATCCTTATTAATATAACCATTGCTCCTATAATTTCTAGCATTAGCATCATAATCCTTATTAATATAACCATTGCTCGTATTATCGTTATGCCCATCATGTTCATCGAAATGATAATAAGTAAAACCATTATCTAAACGATGCTTCTCTAATCCGATGGCCTTATCAACTCCACAGTACTTACCAATAGTCTCATCATAATCCTTATTAATATAACCACTTCTCATATTATCCTTATGCCCATCCTGTTCATCGTAATCATAATTAATATAACAATTATCTAAACTCTGCTTATTTAATCCGATGGCATTATCAACTCTACGGAATTTACCAATAGTCTCATTATCACAACTAAGGCGTAAATTTTTATCCAAGCCAACGACTGACTTACCATTCTGCAACACTATTTTTCCATGCTGCGTAGATGCACAATATGCTCTAAGCCACATCTTTTATTGTCCTAGTTTCTTGTACGTTGTACAACCTTAGATGATTTTCCTATAACTATGGACAATTCCTTCATAAGTGGTATTCCCCACACTCCTAGCACTCTGTGGTTTTTCTCTTAGACCCATATATTTCCTCCCCTATTGACTTAGATAACTAGCCTTAATTAGAAAAAGGCAGTTTCTAGTAAGACTCACTCCTTGCAGAAGTGGAAAATCTCACACTTACACCTTGTAGGCATCATGCAATCCTCTGACCCTTTCCTTTATAGTTGGACTTATCCTCTTTTCTCTAATCAATTATATATCGATATTTGTTCTTGGATTGTTCATAACAATACTTTATCTCACTAATAACATCCTAGAGAGTCTAACATTCATCAAACTCTATTATGTCCTGAAAGGATTGTGGTAGTCCATGAAGGTACCTTTGAATCTTTTATTTCTCATTCTTAAGGCAGGGTACATACATGGTCAACTCGAAGAATATGGTTCTATATTCATCAATTTATATTTTCCCTAACTTTTGCTCATAAAATTCCTTCGCTTTGTTCTTAAAGTACCCCTTAGGTAGGTACTTCTCCCAAAAATATCCTTGAAATATCCTCTAGGAAAAATCTTCCTCTTGAATTTTCTTGACATTCTTCAACTCTTCCCACTATATATCAGCCTTTCCTATTAGGCTGAAGGTGGCTACTCTCACCTTCATATTTACAGAGTAACAGTTCACTTCTAAAAAAAATTTAATTCCGAGTAGCCATGCATGTGATTCCTTAACCTTCTTCAGTTCTTCATCAAACATAGGAGGTTTTACCTTGTTGAATTCTCCATAAATGAAGTCATTTCCCTTCCTTCCCTATAGACAGTTCCTTTTGCTTGTAGCACTAGACAACTCCTTAGGGTTTGCTATCCTCCTTTCTTGGGTACTCAGAGGACTTTCGCACCTCAATGTATCCTCACTTCCCTACATGTGTATCTTTCTGGAAATATTTCCCTTAGCACCATCAATATTCAATTATTATTTTCCAAATCTTAATTAACTATGCTTAAACTTTTAGCTAGCTCCTATCTCACAATGTTTCTCTTACTACATATCTAATAGGATTTCCAATATGATTTCATTTACTTCTCCTTTCTTCTCCCGTGCCACAAAATTATTCTCATTTTAATCCTTGTAGCTTCTTAACCCACCCCTTAGGGTTCTAAGATTATCCATCCAATCAAGGGAACCTTCCTCTCCTCTTTACTGCAATGACACCTCTTTATGACCATGTTTTCATATGTTAGTGCTATACTACACCACTCTGCTACTCCTACATTTTTTTTTATGTCTTTAGTATTTTCTATCATAAACATACAACTCTTATCCAACGAAAATATAAGAAATCATATTTATTATCATCATGGTTTAATTGTAATAAGAATGTTGGTGTATATCCATCTAAAATATCACACCTCATGTTAACATGTCTCTTAGAAAGTAAACATCAAGGTAAGTACTTGTATATGACATGAAATCTATAATCAAAGGATATGCCAACAAAAAACATTCAATAAAATTAATTACAACACTTTGTAACATAGCATTTAGCCTTTATCCTGAAAGGTCTAACCTTGAACCTTCACCTCTGATATCACTCTGAAACATCCCCTCCCACACCCTAGTTATTTCTATGTCGATTGGCATATCTTACTACATCCTAACCCAACCTCCATTGTTACATTATGGAAATGGGGCTATAAAATTTCCACTTCTCCGAATCTTTTGGAATGAACTTTTGAATACACCACCTGCTTAGCTCGCTGAGTGATTTTCAATATAACCTCATTAGGCGACCAAACTTGATAAGTAAATATGATAGTAACAATCAAAATTTTGCAACGAATGAACTTAACATGAATAGTTGACCTGACATAAGTGGTTGACTTGGAATATCTATTCAACTCAACATGACTAACAAATCTAGTCAACTTAAGATGACTAGTTGAAACCCTAATCTAGGCTAACGGAAACATAATGGTCGAAGCTAGTCAAAACCTTTGTCTAGGCCAACAATCAATAATATTAATCATATAATTAAACACTACCCTCATAATTTCTTTATAGGAAAATCGAAATAAATATCTCAAACTATCTTCATGGATCCATACCCTACATTGACATATTCATGCATGTAAATACCAAACAAGCCACAACATTATCGATTGGTAATCCTTAGATGAATTGTGCACCCCAGCAATCAAGATCCACTTGTAATGGTCCCCATGCTGACTATTGAGCGCTCATTGCAGAAATTTGGCACCTTTCTAACTTTTCACAAGGAATAACTCATTGAATCATCTTGAATATCGATTGACCATAAAATTTGAGTTCTCTTTAGTCAACTCAAGGAGAACCTAGGATATATTTCCCCAACATTGAATTCTTCCTTAACCTCTTTCCACAAATGGATGACAATGTAACAACTAACGCTATTGACCAAAATTCGACATGTATTTCTCATTAACTAGATCTCTATTAAGAAGAACCAACTAATATGCCATATGATGGAATTGTACTCAGTCCTACTTGGAAGGCACAATCATAGTCTCAAACATGTTGAAAGCCATAATATCCATAGGTTACTAACCAATGGAATCCACACACTGGGATAGCATATTAAACCACATTCCAAAGTAACACTAGACCATATGAATGATTATTTTTTCCATGAACATATTAGCTAACATAAAGGCCTTCAATCTCCACTTCACCATGACAATTATACATATACATAAGCACCAAATCATATAAAGACAGGAAAAACATATTAGTCTATTAGCTTTGCTTATATATATATCACATAGTATAAATACTTATGTTTTCAATGCACCAAGAATATAACTAAGAAACTTATCTTATTATCTTCAAACAAATGGAAAATGAGAGTGGGACTTTAACTCTCCACACAATTGTAGGTTAATTGCACTACAATATTCCTTGCAGCTTCAATAATGTTGTTATAGGTGCTGCTATTCTCCCATAATTCTTAGCAAACTTGTGATGATACCCTGTTAACCCGAGAAATCCTCGTAGATTCTTTATGGATGTGGGGATTTTCCATTCCTTAATGGCTTTAATTTCGCTAGGTTGTACCTTAACACCTTCATGAGATACAATATGACTGAGATATTCCACCTCTTCTACTCTGAAGAAACATTTGGAGCTTTTTGCATATAATTGTTTCGCCTCTAGTCATGATCCTTCCAACGCTTGTCGTAGATTAGTATATCATCAAAAAATACTAACACAAATTTTCTAAGGAAGGGTTTGAAAATGGAATTCATCAAACCTTGAAATGTAGAAGGTGCATTGGTAAGGCCAAAAGGCATGACCAAAAATTCATAATGACCCTCATGAGTTCTAAATGTTGTTTTGGAATGTCTTTAGTCTTCATTCTGATTTGATGATATCTTGAACGAATGATCCAACTTGTTGAAGGCAAATTGATCCATGCAATTCATCCAATAATTCATCAATGATAGGAATGGGAAATTTATCTTTAATAGTGAGCTTGTTGAGCTCCCTATAATCTGGACACATGTGCCATGGTCCATCCTTCTTGTGCACCAATACTACAGGAGCAGAGGAAGAACTTTGACTAGGTTTAATTATACCATCCTCTAGCATTTCTATAACCATACATTCAATTTCACGCTTTTGGGCATAGGGATATATGTACGACCTGATGTTGGAGGAACACTTCCTAGAATCAAATGAATAGCATGATCATGATCACAAATAGGTGGGAGAACTTCGGCAGTCTCAAATACCTTGGAATGATTTTCCAAGGCTTTTTGGAGATCTGGAGAAATAGATGACTTCAATGTGGGAACCTTTAGCGAACATAATTGTGCAATTACACCTCGTTGTTCCTTCTTTAGAAGCTTTGTCATATTGTTAGAGCTGATTATATTTCCCTAGTTTCCCTCCAATACCCCTTAATTCAACATCCTTTCCTTCCAAAAAAAATTTCATGAAAATTTATTGAAAATTAAAAGCTATTGTACCCAAGGATTGTAGCCACTGGACTCCTAGTATAACATCAGCACCACCCATTGGAATGGAAAGGATTGGGCTATTCAATACATATTCTCCCATGGATAGCTTGATATTATGACACTTTCCCAAGCAATTTATGGTTCCTCCACTTGCAACCATCACTTGACACTCTGGTGCTCGATATAGGAAGCAATTCAGTTCCTTTGTTACTTGACAATGAATAAAATTATGGGTACTTCCCAAATAAATCAACACAATTACCTTTTTCTTCTTGATATGTCCTTCTATCTTGATAGTTTGAGGAGGGGTACTGGTAATTCCAACCAATGCATTACAATATATGGTCAGATTCATTTCTTCTTTATCTAGGGTTTGTTCATGGAGTATATCCTCTTCTTTTGAGATTTATTGTTCCTTTTCTTCCTCCTCTTCACAATCTATGTAGAATAATTTCTTCTAAGCACACTTATGACCTCTAGTGTATTTTCTATCACAACTGTAACAAATCCCTTTTGCTCTTTTTTCTTCCAATTGTTGTGGTGTCAACCTTGTAGGCTATGGAAGGCTAGGGTCAACAACACTTCCATCTTTATAGTTGTGAGTGGTAGGCTTCCTGGTTGCCATAATTTTGCTTTCCATTTTTCCTGCTAACTTGAATGCCTTCTCTAATGAATCAGGTTCCCAAAGGTGAACCTCATGTTGGATATTATCCTTTAAAGTCCCTATGAACACATCAATCCTATGCTCCTCTCGAATATCTTTTACCCTTATGTTCAATTTTTGGAAGTCCTCAATGTGCTCCATCATTGGGACCCTTCGTTTGAGATTTATCAATTAGCTAAAAAAGGTGTTTCTTTCTCTATCCTCATAATGTGCTATCATTTCTTCTGTAAAAATTTCCCAAGTGACAATTTGTTTATGAGAAAAAATCCATTGATACCATACAAACTAATTTGGTTCCAAATGTAAAGTTGCAATACGTGCCTTTTGTGTGTTTTGCACATTATGTAGATCAAAAAATTGCTCCATCTGTAGTACCTATGTTCCAGGATCCTTGTCATCAAACTTCCTCATATCAATTTTTGAAACATGGTGGGTCTTCATTCCAACATTAGAGTCTATGAAATTATGATTAACATTTCTTTTGTTCTCATCATGAATTTCCTTTACTACCCTTTCACCATTACTGGCCTTTTATTGTAGCAACTTATCCAAAATTATCTCCAATTCTTCCATCTTATCATTCATGCCATTCATCTTAGCATCCATGGCATTCATCTTAGCTTCCATGCTATCCATATTAACTTGCATGCCATTCATATTATATTTCATGTCATTCATCTTAGCTTCATTTACCTTTAGTGAGAGTAAAATTTGTTGTACTTGGTCGTGTAATTTTGATATATCATGTTGCATTTCTTCCTCTTCTTCACGAGTCATGCTAGAGGTTTTAGGTTTCTTACTAGGCGTTTCCATTTTCTTTCTTTGGGGCATTAATTAATGCTAATAATTCTTCACTATTCCCTTTCAATTCCTGCAAACTAAGTTTTCAAACCAACCTGATGCAAAATTTAAAAAAAACTACACACCTTTTTTTCACTTTGTAAGAGCTCGATATTGAATCTATTGTATCTCTGTAACTGTAGATCTCGAATATCTAAAATCTTGTCCTATTGTAGCTAATTGAGTCCTCTTTCTAACCCCAAAAGTCTGATCAAGCTTGGATTCTCCAATGAAGAGTTATGCCAAATCTCCCACAGTGACCTGATTATAGACTAGTTCAATAGAGAAAACTTGTGCGATGTGCCACGTGTCATTGTTTCGAACTTAGTACTTGAAAATAATACACAGAAAGCTACAGGCCATCCTCTTTCTAAAACGTCTGATGAAATTCCAATCTGATGCTCAAAACAAATGTAATGACAACTTTCCCCAGGTCACTTGTTTGGAATGTAATTCGGGATCTTGCAAAAAACCTAATTTCCTCCAATCATATTTCTGCAAATATAGTGAGACATGCTCTGAAATTCAGACCCGAAGTTCAAAATGATTATGCTCAAATGGGTTTTTTTGTAGCTTCTGAAACATCGCAGAAAAAAGTTATAGCGCAAATTCCATGGTGACCTGTTTGGAGCAATGAAACCCTAGAATCCAAAGCTCTGATACCAAATGTTAGGAAACTAGCTCACAAAAGGATAGAAAAGATAAATCAACGCCTTATAATTTAGCCTCTTCTAGGGGGAAGCCTCCTTTAAATTACACAAATGAACAATTCTTGGATTATACAAATGACTAAACCTCGCTTCTATTTATAGGATTCTAAGGGGTCACAATATAATCAAGTCGACATAACAATAATAGTATAAGGGCACACAAATAATAATAGTGGGTTTCTATGGTGTATACTAATAATAATATGGGGACAATAGGGGCACAATAATAACAATAAGGGATACGATGACAATAATAATGGGGGAATCACTAGTATTATAGGGGCCTAACATTGACCACCCCCATGCCAAATTCAAAGTATGAGGAGGTAAATATCTTAGGGTTTATCAACTAGTCACACTTGGAAAGGGTCTGTTACTCATCTAATCTATTTCTATAGCTCCCCATTGTAGCACCAGGAGGACCTCAACCATTAAAACAACAACAAATAGGTTTCGACTAAGGAATAAAGAGACTCAATTCAGTCCTAGGGATGAAGTAAATATTCATAATGGGATATTTATTAGTGAGATTAGCTATTTTAGTAGTAAAGAGAACACTCTTGTAGGTAGCTTATGAGTGGGTGTTAACCTTATTTCTATCAAACACAAGGATATTCTTGGTGTTTACCAACTACCACTAATACTAGAGTGTATCAACCTAGCTAGTAGTTTCTCATCCCACAAAGTTCTCATTCTTCTATCAACCTTGAGGCAAGCCACTAATTAGGAATTTTATTAGCAAGTAAGCCCTCACAGGTTTATCAACTCGACAAGAACCTTTTTGTCACCACTACATTAAACTCTCCCTGACACACATCACTCATGAACATGCACCAACCTTAATAAGATAACACACTGGCACATATAGAACCCTCAAAATGACAACACATAGGCACAACATAGGCCTCATAATAACAACACACGCCTAATTAAACCAATGGAATCCATCTCTCAAGTGTAGAACACAGGTTCCTAGGGAGTTCGAGCCTTTTAGGTGGGAACATTAGCTACTCAACTCACTCTACTTTCTCCCTCCCATTTTTAGGTACTCTATTTAGATACATGAGAATCCATCCACAAATTCACCCCATCCTTGAAGGTTCAATCCCTCCAATGATTAACTCATAATGATTTTAAATAACTCATGCCCTTTCATGTCCCTATCAATATTTTCTTTCGTAACTTTTCTCTTGCGTATTGACCCTATCAACATGATTCTTGGGATCAATTTTTTCCAATCGTACTCAACACAGGAGGCCCATATCCTCCATGAAATGAATGCACAATTGTGTCATATACCACCAATGTTTTAGTTTATGGAATAAATGCAAGGCTTGGGTTTACAAGAAATCTCCTCCTTGGTCCTCTAAATCCATGTCCACTTCTCATCCAACCAATGTGTTACATTTCCATATAAGTTACATGAATTACAATTCATACTGATATTTACAAGAGGGTTAGCTACAAACGATATCACACATATAAACATTTCAAATGGGTAGAAGTTTTAAAATGTTATATATTTATTTTAAAAAAAAAGTTGTAGAAAATGAAATAGTGTTGAAGATGTATTTTCATAGGATAATGTTGTTAAATCCCTTATTAATTGATGTTGTGAGCTCAGAATGTATGAACATGTTGTATGAAGAGGTTGTAGAATTTGTGTAAGCTCGAAAGGCATGCAAGGAACCTTCAAGTAAAAACATAACTTCGTATATATATTTCCATGTCCAAAAAGTATTCTTATTTAGGAATAAAATTTTCTTTATTCATTGGAGGGTGTTGCACATGAATCTTGTTAAATAATTTCTTATTTAAGGTTTGGGTGGACATTTTAATATTGAAAAGACCAAAAGATTGGTGAATAACATATAATAATGTCCCCACATAAAAAATGTTGTTAATAAATTTGTTGAGAGTGGTAGTATTTATCAACTAACAATCATGAATCAAAATGTAGGGTTGTGTACACCTACTCTTGTACCAGAGACACCTTGGGAAGATGAAAGTATGGGTACCAAAGAGGTCTTGGGAATGTGTACGTATGGACTTCATTTTTGGATTTCCTAGAACACAGAAAAGCCATGATTTTGCGATGGGTTATAGTAGATGGGTTTTCAATGATGGAATATTTCATACAATGTAAGAATATTGATGATGCTACTAATGTTGTTATTGTGTTCTTCCATGAAATTATGAGATTACATGAACTACTAAGGAGTATCACTTCTGATATAGAGATTGGATTCCTTGGACATTTTCTTATGGTTCTTTGGAGGAAAATGGAGCTCGACATAATTTCCATAAATATATACATAAATCAGGGTAATTAACAAGACACTTAGAAATTGGTTGAGGAGATGAACCAAAGAAATATCGGGACAATGTGATTTGTTTTTGGCATGTGATGAATTTTATTACAATGATTGAACCAACTAGTCTTTTGTAAAGATTCCATTTCATATTATTTATGGTAGGTTGTCAAGGGGTGTTGTGGACTTTGCTCTATTTCAAAATTTTGAAGATAAAAGGAGTGTTGATGTGAATGAATTTGGAGAGTGAATGCATGAAATGAATTATAAGGAGGTGAAACAAAAGATACAACAGAATAATGATATATATAAGCAAGGAGTGGATTTGAAAAGAACAAACAAATATTTTGAAGAAGGAGACTAGTTGATAGTACATTTAAGGACATAAATATTACCCAAAAGTAGATATGGTGAATTCAAGTACAAGAAAATTGAACCATGTTTGGACTGAAAAAGAATCTATGAAATAATGCTCATAAGTTGTATTACTATCGAAATTTGGAATTTCCTCAATATTTAATTTTTTTGACTTATATAGGTCTCATGAAGGAGAACAAGATAATGAAGTGGCTATCATAAAAGAGTGGATGAAACAATTTCAGCTTAAGACAACTGAAGAATTAGACCAAGTGCTAGTGAAGATGCTTAGTAGATGCACACGAAATAAGAAGTATTATGACTATTTGGTTAGTTGGGAAAACATTGAATATAAGGATGTATCATGGGTTTATAAAAATAATGAACACACATACAATAAATTTCTACCTATATACTTGTCCCAACTATATCCACATGATCTAGAAGCTCATCCTTTTCTTAGCAATGATGTCTAATGGAGGAGAATATTTTGTATAAGTAAATATGAATTAAAAAATTTCATTTTGTAGGTTAGAAAATGAAACAATTTTACTATAACACCATTGTTGAAACCATTCTACTATTATGTTTTTAAACAATTCCCTTAAGTTAGATTGCTACAACATCACTCTTGTAAGATCATCAGATATTTACGTAGTTGCAACACCATTGTTACCACATCATTGCTGAAACACTACCATGTCTCGACCTTGCTATAATACCATTGGTGAAACACCACCTTTTTTCTATGTTCTTGTGAGATCGATTTTTTTATAGCGATACAACTCTACTTTCATACTACATACCACGAATATAATTATTACATGTCACAAGGGAATTCATGGTGAATAAGTGAGCCATGTGTGTCAAAGGAATAATGATTAGGTGGGGATCTAGATGAATAAATAATGGTTAGTTAGGAAGTCAAACCAATGTGTTTTTTTAGTATATAAATGAACAATGACTATATTAGAAAACAACTAAGGAATTTGAAGCAATGTGGAAGATTATTTCATCAAACCATTACTTAAGAGAATGGAGGGGACAAAATAATAGAGGGAATGGAGGGAGAAACAACATATCTAGAAAAATTAGAATGAGATACCAAAATAAGAAGAGCTCATGAAGTTGTAAAAGGAGGTCAAAATAAAAGAGGAAAGGAACAACTAGTTCAGTCTAATGTGGGATAGATGGTGAGTATACTGAGGCATAGTGTGAGATATAAGTTTTCTATGATTGTAACAAAAAATTGTTATGTCTATGAATAAGAAATGGCAATTTTTTGCACTGTCTTATCTTTATATTGTGGTTGGAACCTCTATGTATTTTACCTAGTTACTCAAGTAAATTGATGAACTTGATAGTGTGGCATACTAGTCCGTTAGGTCATCCAATTATTTTCTATATTTTGTGATGTTTTATTTTCCATATTACAAAACTGGATAGCCATACTATATGTAAGTATATACACTTTAATGCCTTTTGAATTTCAATGTAATCAATAAACTTGTTAACAATAATTGACAATTTATAACATTGTTTAATAATTCCACTTAGATAAAATTATTGTCCCCCACCACCAACAAAAAAAAAAAAGGAATTATAAGCCCAATTAAATATCAAAAGAATGTTAAAATATATATTGCATAGAGAATATACAAATTAAAAAAAAATATATTTGTCCATTGAAATATTGGAGTTAAAGTGACCAAACATAAAATTCAAATTCCATTGATTTCAAAACATGTGATTTAAACTAAGCATGATATATAAAAGTAGAATTCTGGAATATGGAAATATAAATTTATAGCATAGAATCCTAGAATATGGCAATAATACTAGGTATCTCTCCCAAGAATTGAAACATAGAGCTTAAATGTCTATAGGATATACATAAACATTTGCGAAAGAAGGTGATGACCTAAAACTAATAACAATAGATGAGGATTGTGTGCAAGCACAAATGCCTAGAAATCATAAGCAAACATAGAGGGGGGTCAAGTGGTTCAAATCATAAGTAAAATCAATAATATTCAAAGCAATGGAAGAAGAAGTGGAAAGGGGGGAAATTATGCTAACAACTAACTCTATCCTATTGGATATGCAAATGATGAGTAGATTTCATGGCATTACCTTCTGAGAAGATAAGGGAAGAGTGTATAGTGGTACACTATAATCCTAGAAGATAGAAATAATGTTGGCTCTCTCAAAAGAACTTACACATACTCCTCAAAACTATACGGTTCCTACATAACCATCTATGAAATAAAGTGATATTGTTCAAGCTCACAATGGTGGATGAGGCTTGTGTAGTGGTGCAATATATGAATAACATAGGCCATCAGAAATAGAAATCAAGTGGCTAAAATTGGAAGGAACGTTGGGAAGTTTTCAAGGAATGGAAGTAGAAGTTGATAAAGGGAATGACAAGAAGATAAGAACCACTACAAATTAGAGAAAGAATCCTAGAAACCATTCCAAAAAATGTTATATTAATGGTTACACATTAGATAAGTGATGTAAATTACATATATAGCTCAACAAAAAGAACTGGAAGAAGGAAAGGAAGAAGAAAAATAGTATAGCCATGGATTCAAGAAATCTAATGGAAATAGGCCCAAATCTCGATGATAATAGTGTCTATATATTGATGAAGAATGCGGTAAATCTCAGTACATTTTGATAGCAATAATAGAAGGAGATTGTCAAACTATTCAATATAAAGATATAGGTGAAGAAGGAAGAAGTTGATGCTCTATTCAAATAAAGGCCATAGGTGTACCTCATAATAGTGGATTTTGTGAATGAAATTGTACTAGATGTTCATGCCATCCTATCTCATAGCCATTGTGATGGGTCAACAAGGAGAGAGAAATAAAGGTAACCAAACAATGTAGAATCAAAATTTCCATCGGTGTTGATTTTATTGATGAAGTAGAATTAGATGTAGTTCCAGTTGATGTATGTGTGGTACTATGTTTGAGATTCCCTATTTGTACCTGAAGTATGCAATATTAATTGGCACATTCAAACATTATATACTCATCAAGGACATAAACTCCTTCATCAACAATGTGCACAAGTAGATATCAAATATTTTTTTGGTAAGTGTCAACCAAGCTATGAAGCTAATCCATTCTAGCATGAAGTATATTTTGTTGCTCATAAGATAAAATTAGTATATATAGAAATTAATGAGAGAAATTGAATACCTAGTGTGGTGGACTAAGGATCAAGAAAAACCATTGAAAGAGTTTCTAGAGATATATAAGGAAGTGTTCTAGGAGCTTAAATGGAAACCACATACGAAAGAAGAAAATAACGTCCAACTATTTTTGGACTATCTTTTATGAAATATTGGGATGTATAGGAGGTCCATTATAGAGGAAACTATGTTGAGGAACTATATTTAATAGTGGTTGGAGTATGGTTTTATTCAACCAAGTACCTCACCATGTGGGTCATCCATAATGATTCTTCTTTAGAATATGGGACTTAATGAATGTGTATTTTGTATAGAGTTCTGAGGAAGTTACACTCAAGAACATGTACCCCTTAAAAAAATTAAATTATCTAATGGAATTATTGTAGAAACAAAAATAGTTCACAAAGATGGATTTAGAAACTGGATATTACCAAGGTTGAGTCAGAGAAGAAGATACCTAGAATATCACCTTAGAAACTAGATAACGTTTTTATGAGTGGTTAGTCATGCCACTTGGTCCATGCTTTAAACTAACTACATTAACGAGTTTTTAGAATGACATACTATGCCTTTTCTAGAATCATTTTTCATTGGTTATATGGATGATATTCTAGTATTACTTTGGAGAACCACATATCACATTTGATGCATGTGATAGATACATTGGAAAAGGACCACTTGGTAGAAAATATCAAGAAATGTGAGTTGGCCCAATAGTATTTACTTAATTTGGGGTATGTGATTTGTTTAGGGGAGCTAAGAAAATATCCTACCAAGATGAAAGCCACCATGAAGTGATAGGTGCTAGCCAATTTTTATGAGTTGAGAAATTTCATTGGGGTGGAATAATACTTCATGAAATTCATAACCTAATTTTTAATAGTTTCCACACAATTCTATGGCATAAAAATGTGTGGCGAGAGATTTCTATGCTGGAAAGGATAACAAAAGGACTTCGAATAGTTGAAGGAGAAAATTTAAAGCATCAATTCTTGCATTATCGATAATGCAACAACCCTTTGAAGTGGAGATATATGCAAGTGCTTATGTTATGGCAGTGCTGTTGATGCATGAAGGAGCCCCCATATGCTACATTTTTGAATTATTTAATGGCCCACAATTCTCAAATATCCTACCTGTGACAATGATCTCTCTACCCTTGTACAAGCTGTTAAAAATGGTAACAAATATCTAATGGGAAAGGAGTTAATCATCCAAATAGATAACTAGCCCCTTTGGTAGCTATAAGCCTAGAGTAAGTCACAACGAACTAGGGATTTCAAGTGGATGTCGTTCTTACAACATATTCATTTAGTGATGATGTATAAAAAGGGTAGCATAAACAATTTAAGGAACATGTTTTGAATTCCACCGTCATGAGAGATAATATTCTTGTGAAATTTTATACACATGGTGCCTTTCACACATGATGCATAAAGAGAGGAATATTTGGAAGATGACAAATTGAAGGAGTTGTTCCAATAGTTGCATTACTAGAGTAATGCAGATAATAGAAATAGCACAATTGACTATAATATCCAAAATGGTTTACTCAACTCTACAATTTAAGTGTTTCTAAAGGTGATAAACTATAGGTAATCAGGAAAAGTCATACCTTCAAGATTTCATGACATTTTGGTGTATGGAAGACAAAGTCACTAAATTAACATTGTGTGTGTGCTAGCCAAAGATGAAAGAAGATATAGCTAGGTTCATAATAGGAAGTATACTTTGTTGTAATATTGAACCTAGTAGTAATAAATAGGGTTTGTAACATCCCACTCATCCTTGGGAAAGGATTTCCAAATATTTTTTTGGGATGTTTACGGAGAATCAAGAAGGGGAATCAATACATCTTAATGGTAATTCATAGGTTCGACAAAATGTGCATTCTCATTCACTATAATAAGAATCTCAGTAAGCGAAAAGAAACAAACTTTTTTATTGACAAGTATGGGTGCACTTTGCGATACCAAGGAGCATTTTTGTAGATAAAGAAAATATTTATCAATGCATTTGGACTACATTATCATAAAATATCGATGTAGAGTTGAATATGTCTACAAAACTCCATCCATAGATGAATCATAAAATAGAAGTAGTCAACAATAAATTGGTGAAACTTTTCAGGGGTTACAATAAAAAGCATTTGAGTATTTCAGATGAAATTAAGTGTATCTGCAACACTCCTAAACCAATGTGTTCAACTTTTCTACTCATAATTCTATACATGAAACTTGTTTTGGATATTTTCTAGCATCAACTTCGCACATTACATATGGATAATAAGGGGGGAAGGAGGATATCATAAGTGATGCATTAATGGAAGATATATCTGTTGAGAATATTAGGAAGGTGGATCTACATTTATTGGAGACACTGAAGAATGTTGAAGAAAAGTAAAAGGGCATACATGATTGACATAGAACAAATAAGTTATTCAAGGTGAGAGAGAGAGTATGGTTATAGTTGAATATGGAGATACTACTAGGTCCTATTAAGAAAATCAAGGTTTTGATATATCATTATTGTGTGAGATAACATCTAAAATCAATGTAATCCCATGCATATGCATTGACTTAATAGTGAATGTTGGAAATATGAAACTTTTTGAGCATTTCATGCTAGGTTAGGAAGAAGAGTTTCTTTTACCTTCTATATATTTAGAACTAGATTCTCAAATAGAATTGACAAAGGATACAATGGTGTAGAAGTGGTCTTGAACTATATATAAGACATGAGAAACATGACATTTACTAGATTAGGTTGAAAAGACAACTTCTAGGAAAGTCTATATGGTACTCGAAGGAGAAAGTAGAGGAAAAGTTTCTTCAACTCATTCAATAAAATATTTTTCTGACAAGCATTATCCCCGGGTGGGGAAGTATGATCCATATTAGATAACTATATTATTTTTTATCCATATTATTACTTTTAGGGTGGAAAAATGAGACAAATCAACTTATAAGAGTAGTTTTAGCGATAAGATCTAGTTTGAAGAATTGGGGTTAGAACCCTTTTAGGTCTATTTTGAGGCCTTTAATGATGTTTTTGAGGGTATTAAAACTTTTATTACTGAGCACCACATAACCTACCACTATTTTACACTTAAATAGATTTCTAATAGTGAAATAATCATGTCAATTAGAGTATAGGCACTAAACCTATTCCTCCCAAAATTCAACATACCCTGATTGACCACCATCATTCAAGGGGATGCGAAGTCATCCCTCACTATTCATTGAAAATGGTCTAGAAATGTGGGTCATATGAATAAGCCCTTATAATATTCATGTTGAAACTCATATTGAGGTTTTAATAGGTTAATTTTAAACACTATTTGGTGATAATTGGGCCACTAGGAAGAAATGGGGCTCCATTTGATTTTCTTGCATTCTTTTTGTAATAGAGAAGAGTGGATAATTGTTTATACAGAGAGAGAATAATTGAGGGGGTTTTGTGTCTAAAATATCTCATAGGCCATACTCTTAGGTAAATCTATAAATACTACCTCCTCCTTTGTACTTCCATGATTTTCATTCCAGACAAAAGAGAGCATGGCAACATCACCTTCATGGCGGGTTTTCTCCCAAAGGGTTTTCCAAGTCTTATCTTCATGTTATTGTGGTTTGTGAGTAATTTTGTTTAAGTGTTATTTAATTTTTTCATTTTAGATATTGCATGCATAAATAACAAAATCAATAATAATATACATTGTATCTAAAGGAATTTACTCTTTATATTATAGGACTTGGACGATTTTATTAGATCCCTATTGTAGTGGCTGCAACACCCTCCAAAATTTTGGCTTGCATCCAAATTTCTTAGCATTTCTTTGTTTTTTTACTTTGATGGTTGCAAACACTAGATCTCACTTGTTGAGCTCTTGTGAAGTGTTTTTAAACTTTTACATGTTTGACCAGCGGTCGTCTTTCGACATGTTGATTGCTTTTTCATGCATGCAATATTGTTATGGTGAGTTTGAAGGTTTGTATTTGTGTGTTTCGGTTGTCTTCGCTATGTGAACACCCATCACACTCACAAAAAAGTTGTAAGCACTGTCGTACAAGTGTCATCATAGTCGTGCGAAGGTCTATCACAAGTGTTGCACTTGTCACTCTCAACTCCAATACAGTATCACCGAGGGAGTGTTTTTCCTTGTTATCCTAGTGGTCTATGTTGTCTCATCATCGAAGTTTTCTAAATATGTGATCATGATGATAAGCCTACACAAGTTCACTTAATTTCAACAGTTAACCATTTTCCTAAAAATATGTCCAACCAGACAACCCTTGTTCACTAAACCCCAACCTAGCTACAATTTGTAGTTTCAACCTTCACTGACCTTACTCTAGTGACCAAAACTGTGCATTTCTTGAGTTTGTACTCCATGTTCGCTACCTTGCACAATCCCTAAGGTGAGTAGCTTGTATCCCTCCTAGAATTGTGTAGAGAATACCTCCATGACCAAATTGAACTACACATTTCTCAAGCACAATCATCAACCCTCCTTCTTGTATGCTGGAAACCTGCACTACTTTGAGACCTAGGTCTACATTGTTCCCCAAAATTACACAGAGATGCCTAGATGGTAATCTGTTGTCTTTCTATACACTTTTCTAAAAAAATGGATAGATATTCGGAGGTGACCCTCGCTGCCTTGCTCTGCCCTGCCTCTAGAAATTGCGCAGACATGTCTAGCAGCTCCCCTGTAGGATATCATTCACAGTTACCAAAAATTGTACAGTCATGACTAGTAGTCTCTCTACAGCTCTGATTTGTCTTCCTTCTAGAAATTTCATAGAACTTCCCAACAGTCCCTCTGCATCGTGCTCTATCTTCCCTGTGAAAACTACTTATAAGTTACCTCCCTCAGGGACCTGTTGAATCCCCAAAAGTTGGGTCTACAATAAAGGGGATACCCACCCAGTCTGGACTTTGAAAGTAGCTCCTTTTCCATTTGAGACAGTGGGTCCGACTGGGGATAATGGGATTAGTTTCCCAATTTGTTTGTGATGATGATAAGAATTGATGTTTTCCTTTCTATAAATATTTCTACCTATAATGCTTTTAATCTAAATCTAATCTAAAACATGCAATTGTATTCTAATGAACATAAACATCTAATTCTAAAACTAACCCGGGTTTAGCTTTTTCACTTATACGATCTAAAATAGTTTCTAACAGTAATTGGTAATAAAGATCATTCAATTGCTACAAGAAAAGAATTCATTAAAAATGAATTGTTTCGTATAAAAAATTAGCTGAAACAATTGTAAGAAATATATCGCATAATAAGTCATTGATACATTAAGCATAAACAGAATAGTCATCACCATACAAAAGTGCCAAATGATAACTCAAAAATTCAAGCTTTCATATATAAACAACTGAACATGAAATATTACTTTGACACATAAGCAGAAATCATTAAGAGATAAAAGTACCATTGATAACAAGTCTTACTCATGAGCTTCAACAATATAGATTTATCTCTTCCTAATTCAATATCTACTAAGAGTACGTAAATGCATTTCAGTAGCAGACACTAAACACAGATATCAATAAGTCTTGTTCCATTCATTCATCAAAACCTCCTCCAAGGGTGCAGAAGTGCATGTTCTGAGGAAACATTTTTGACAAATTTCGGGACCCCTCTCTAAATGCATGAGAGGGATTAAAATACTACTAACTAAAGACTTAAAATAGTTTGTTACAAAAATATAGGAGAAGGCTTAAATGACCATCCTCATCTAAGGCAAAAATAAATAAAAAATAAAACTAAAACTATATCTGGAAATTAACTATCTATGCATATGTTCTCTGAGATTGTAAGCATTCAGCATCAGCTTTAAGAGCGTTGGTTGGCCGACCTCCGATTTTAGTTGTCCTACGAAAATAGAATCGGCAAGTGTTGGCGCTATCTTTTTGGCAGAATTTGTAAGGCATTTTAGAGTCATGCATTGACTGTGCGGTTTAACCAAGTACTACCAGTAAGTGCCCAATTCAACTTGGTTAACTTCTTGATGGACACTGCCTTTTCCTCAACTTTCTATCTCCAACTTGTCTGCAGTTGTTGTGCCTTTGGGAGAAATCCTGGAGCGGTTTTTGATATCCGATTTTCTCTATGTAGATTTTCATTGACACAGTCAATGACATTGCTCGCTGGTACCGCTTCTTCTTCCACTACCTGTTCTGTGTTTTTAATCTGTGCATCCCACTTATTGAACAAAATTTCTTTGTGGGCTTCATTGATTTTGAGCAAGCTTTCTTTCTTCCCTTCCTTCGATTCTTGACAAATCAAATAATAAGAAATTTTCTTATCAATTAAATCATAATCGAGTCATGAATCCATGACTTGATTTGTAATTTTATTGCTCATCTCACAATGGGAACTCCATAGTGATATTCTTTGGCAGAGTGCCTCTTGCTGTTGCAAGAGTTGGTCATTCAAGGAAAGGGCTTCTGAGACAAACTCTGTGATTTCGGGGTCATCTTTATGCATTTATAACATGGCCTGTAATTGATGTTCTTTGTCGACCAAATTGCTATGATACCCCAGCTGCATCTGTTGAAAGTCCTGTTGTAATTTTCTCATTTCTCTTCCGCTTCTCGGTTGGCACTGGCCTGCTATAACTATTGTTGCAAAACTAGGATTTATTCCTCTCTATCCTTAAGTAATAGCTATACCTCAGATGCTTTATCAATAGTAGCATAAGCATAGGCTCCTATGATCTCGGATAACTTAGTCAAATTTTCAATAGGGTTAGTGGTAGGGTCTCCCCGGAGGACATCTAGCCGCTCTGCCTCAGGTGAGAGCACAATGTCAAATTTCTACTTCTTTCTTTATCTTCTTACCACAGCTTTATGCTGCAAACTATAAAATACATCTAAAGGAGGAATCTCCTCTATCTTCAGCATGATTTCAGATGATGGGGCCATGGGAATATGCTCCGTTTCTAGAGCATTGCTAACTGTTTCAATGACCATATCTGTCATTGTCTGCACTGTATTCTTAGGTGTCTTCATGTTCTAATCCTCGGTATTGATCAATTCATTAAATGTTTCCCACTCTTTATCTAGCTCAGTTCTCACTGGCTTTGGTGGCTGGATGAGGGGAGGGGGAACCTTCACCCATGGTGTCGTCAAAACTTGTTGCTCTGGGTGCTCTTTAGATTGGGTAGTATCCCTGACTGACCCTTCACTTTTATTATGGTCACTCTCAAACCTTTTAGAGCATTCTAGTGATTCTTTCCTAGACTTAGACCTGGACTTTTATGTACCTGAGCTTCCACTTAAATTGATGTTGGGAGTTGGCTCCCTTATTGGTTCTAAGTGCAACTTATCCAAGGGGATGTTTGCTAATCTCCTCTCTTTGTAAAGTTTGAATTCTTGGAATTCCACTAGGCCAAATTGAATTTGGGCCATGTGAAAAATGTCTTTCTATGTGCTCTCCTACTGGAAGATGTCATCAAAGAGATCATCTTCTTTGGTGAATACCTTTATCTTGACAACCGTAGTAAAATTCTTAATTACACCAAAGGGATCCAATTGTCTCCCTGGAAATTTAAATAGTCGTAGACTCAGCATGTTGTCTACTTCTCTGAAGGCATGACCTAAATCAAATAGTGAAAAGGCCCCACAGGCCACAGGGAATTGCAGCTAGATGACATTCTTCTTGTCTTTCAATTCTTTGCTCATTCCTCCAACCCCACAGGTCTGGTAGGAAATTTCTCAAGCCAATAACTTATCAGGAACATATAAAGGAAGCACGTGAGTGGAAGCGATGCTTCCGAATACTCTGATGTAAGTGAAAAACACTTCTCCAAACCATATTTCGATAAGGAGAATATCAATTTCTGCTTCGAGGGAAAATCTTGCGGTGTCCTTATTATACAACATTCTGTGAAGAGGTAACATAACTCCATGACAAATTCTGTAAAAATACGGGATAAACTTGGAATCCCACAATTCCTTATGGTAGATGTGAATGGGCAAGGGATTCTATATAGTCCACTTCCAACCCATTAGGGGAAATCTAGAAATAGAACAGATTTCATCCATAACATAAGCAGCTAAAAGGAAAGGAGGATAAATCCTCTGAGATGGAGTTCTTTTAGACCGGTAATTCCAAATAGCTTAGGCTAAATTATTAGACAATATTTGGGCACAATCCATAATAGTGGTGTTAGTGGCTGCATCTAATAGGGGTAGCCACTTAGGTGAAAACTTGTTGATATCAAGCCTTCCAAATAGCCTACATAGCATAGCATTAGAAAAACAATACGGGGAGGAGAGGGAACTAGTACTGTACATACCATGTTTGTCCTTTTTCAATGGCTCTTCCTTTGCCAACTAGTTCTTCGTGCACTCTACCAAATCGTAGTTTTCTTTGGCAAATTTCTCCATGAACTGCTTGTTATAGCTTACCTGTGGCTCTGGTAGATGATACATAAGCCTTAAATCCTGTGGGGTAAATGACCCAATGAGCTCCTAGCTCTGAGACTTGAATTGTATGTCTATTATATCAGCATTGTCCAATACCCACTTGACCTTGTCTGTATATGGAAGTATCTTAGGCCTTGCTACTATGCGGTGTAAAAATGAGCATGCAAGTTCACTAATTGATGCCTCAGATGACTGGTGTGAGTTTGTTGTCACGGTAATAACTCTGGGGTTTTCTTCTTCTAGCAGATTGTACATGCCTTCCCAAGTGGATATATCAGCCTCTCTAGTGTAGGTGGTGTCTATGAATAAGGGCATCATCTTTTTTTTCTCAACAACAGGAGATTTTCCCTTATTTCCTATTACGTTCTGTACACTGCTATGTTTATTATTCTGCTTGCCGCTACTACAAGTTTACAAGTAAGGAAAGAATAATGGTAAGTGGTAAGGTGACGGGAAAGCTCTTAATTGCAAAATCATATCAAATGTATCACCCTACGTGAAAAAACCTTTCGATCATATCTAAATCTTATCTCATAAATGACCATCAATAAACCACTAAGTTGACATTAATGCCCATAACTTGGTATCGGATTACGAGAAATATTTTATTAAACAATGAGCCTTGCTAATCTGTGATAAAGTGATTTTGTGATTTGCTTCACAATATTGCAAATCGTAATATCGCTAATCCTTTTCATTAACAATCTTTTATTTCTTTATGTGCTTGCGAGATGCGATTTTCGAGATTCTTTATCGCATATCGCAAGATCGGGATGTTTTATCTTAAGTGGTGCTTGCAACATATGAAAGCTGCGATGTGCGATGAGTCTTTAAGGTGTGTGATTTCACACATCGTGTTTTCGTGATTTCGAAAGTTTCTTTATATTATGTCCTCCATTACCCTTTTGCGATGCGCTGTTTTATTGTTAAGAGAACAATTTTATTCGAAACTTATCATAAAACTTAAGTTTTTTGGGTTTTGCGGATGTTTTCCTAAGTTTATGATCATGTGTTTTATTCAAAGGGAATTATAAGTGCTAGTTTTTCTTTTTTAGAAGGGTCCCCATTTATTTAGTTTTATTACTAATACTAAATAAAAGGGGGGGCAAGTTTGTTGTTGGCCACAACAGGACCCAACTTGTAGGTGACGCTGGTCAATCTCACTATGTAATCATGCCTCCCTCAGGGTCACACCTTATATCTAACATTGGTCACTCTCACTATGCAATCCTACCTCCCTCAGGGTCCTGCCCTGTAGTTGACACCCGTGACTCTCACTGTACAATCTTGCCTCCTAGTGATCACTGCATAGCCTTTCCTAGTAGTGCAGGTTGTCCTCCTAGAATGCACCACTCTAGCCTAGGATGCGCTCCATGTTGTTGTAGTGAGTTGTCCTCCCTCCATGTCACCTGAAACATGAGAAAAATGCATCATGCTAGACTAGAAGTTATTTTATTTGATGTTGTCCCATCAAGGGTGAATTGTAGGAATAGGTACAATGATAGATCATGGTGAGACGATGAACATGATGAAGAAGGAGAGCACAACTAGAAGACTTGCTTGCAGCTAATCTATAACTGAATTTTAGTCTTGTTGTGCTAATTTTAATTATAGACTTATAAACACATGCTTTTCTATTGTTTCTTGCACACAGTTCCCTTATGCTATTAGTGATTGGGAGAATGCAATTTTTATGTCAAGTTTAAAGTGAAATCATGAGAAGAATAGCATGAAAGTAAAGTGTTGAACACCAGCAAGTGAATTAACAATAAACCATCAAGAATGACACTCAACATGGCATTTTGATAAAGGAGTTCACCCCTCTTGCGCTACATCTCCTTGGTCCAACTTCCATGGCTTCGGTCTCTATATTTGCTCAAAATGGAAAAACGTATAGTTTACAATGCTACACATCTCCTGAAATATGCTTCAATGGATTTAGACCATCCCAAAACCCCTAATATGACTCTCCAAACTCTGCAAATGGACCACAGTAGTTCCAGGCATGACTTCCTCCCTGCTGGCCCTAGGCTTCATAAAACTTCAATGTGGAAAAATCACATACAGAAGTGTCTTATTACCTCTGAAAAATATTCCATTGTCTTTAGAAGGTTGAAATCATTTAAGAACACATTTTTATGATCTCATTTGGTCAAAAATTGGACAAGTTTTGAGAGAAACAATCTTTCCCCAAAAATATCCTCCAAATCCAGAAAACTTCAATTAATCCCGCTAAAATTAGGGCAGTTCTGAAAATGATGGAGTTCGTCAAAATGACACCAACTGCTAACCCGGGTTTAATTAATTATAAGTGTAGTTAATTAATGTTAAACTACATATTAACTGATGGTTTAACACATAATTACCACGTTGTTAACTAACTATAAGCTCGCGGTTTGGAGGCACGTTCACATGGCATAACATTAAACTATTGTTGTTTGTCAGAGCCATTTTAATTAATTGTTTGGTGTAACTATTGGCATGCTCACATGGGTTATGATAATTTTTAGTGGGTAGAGTAAAGGGGGCCAGGGTCTAGCCCCTGCCCATTGTCCCGCTCGTGGGTGGTGACTAGGGATAGGGCTAGGCTCCGGCCCTAACCCCCAAACTCCAAAACCATAGAATTTAAATTATAGCCACCACCATATGGTTAAGAACTAACATAGTGGTATGTTGGTAAGTCACACGGCCAGTGGAAGGGAGGTCGTTAGGTCGAACCCCGGTGCCTCCAATATACTGCTCATCTGACCATTTGGCCTATGGGAGGGACAAATGGCCACCTCTGGGATTGCCACTTGACACCTTCTAATTGGTCCAACTCAACCACAATTGCCCAATAAGAGGATGCCAGTTGTCAACATATGATTCACCACCTGTACGGGAATATTCCAAGGAGTATTCTAAGGAATATTCTCCTCACTGACTGGGCTATATGGATGGTCAGTCAACCTTTTTTAAAAAATTTGGTTGTTTGGTGAAACGGCCAGTGGGCTCTAACTTCCTCATAGGAACTTGGTTCTGAGTGAAACAAGTTGCGTTGGGATTGTATCACGGAGATATACACATTCGTTCATCTTTTGAGTGATTCCAAGAACGTTGATTTTTGAGCTATTTCTTGCCCCTATCCAGATTTCGGTCACTCCTTCCCACTGACGAGATTTTGGACCCACAAAAGCTAATTATCTCATGAGAGTTGAACGTTATTCTCTTTCCCAAGTTCTATCAATGTATTATACTTGAAAAGTATCGATGACAACCACTTAAGTACACTAACATGATTTGCATTGCAGCTTGCTATGCCCTCAACCACTCTTCACCTTATGCTGCTGACCTAATCTAACAGTTGTTGGACACTTTCTGGCTGCAAAATACCTTTTCTATACCACATCAATCCCTCGGTGCTTGGAAATCTAATACAATGTGATAGCCTTCCCACTGAGAATCTTAGCATGAACACATACAAATGGTCTACAATGGCCACAAATTTTTGGCATATTGTTTCTGGGAAAACTAGTGTCGCTATTTGATTTGCTAGTCCCACTAAGATGGGTAGCTATCTTAGAAACAAACAATTCAAAGAAACTTGTGTTTTTCTTTATGGATGATAGATAAGAGAGAAGCCGAGAGCACCCACCTCAATCTTTTCCTTGGCTCCTTGCTTGTTTCCTCTCTCCTTTGATAGAGATTTCCACTCCATTCTCAGTTGTCCCACTTCAAAGAAAACCTATAGAGGCAAAGCATCAAAATATCATCAAAGCATAGAGATCTATAATACCATAAACAATGTAGAAGCAGAAGTACATTAACCATACAATTGCATTCACAAATAGGAGATTTATAAATACACAAGTATATGGAGGAAAACTTAAATAGCTTTATTGATAGTAGAAGTAAAAGAGAGGATTACAACCCGAGCGTCTGATCCAGCATCATCCTCCTAGCATCAAAGCCCTCTTCACCTCATGAAAATCAAGATCACCCAACAGTAAAATGTCTCAAAGAGAAACCGACAACACTTCCTTACAAATTACAAAATTCCACCCTCTCGATCTCTAGGATGAAGGATCCATTTATAGATATTTGCAGAGGGGTGAGTCAATTTTTGGGTTTTTGATTAGTGTCATTTAACTGATAGATCTTGGTTCCACTTGGAGATATCATGATCTCTTACTCATCCCTGGGTGAATTTAGAGAGGCAAGTGTCATATCAGAAGCTTCTAGAAGATTTTTTGGGTTTCCACTTAGAAAAATGTCTCTGCCATTTGTCTACTCTCACCCATCACACCTTACAGAAGGCTCTTTTAGTACGCATCACACCTGGCCAGTGTAACAGCAAATATGCATTGCATCCTAAGCACTGAGCAGTCTGTATGGTCCAATTTTGACCAATTCTAAGTAGTTTTTCAGGGACAACTTCTGGGAAATGATGTAATCAGTTGACTTTGATCTTTTAGGGTGTGGAACAGCACTTTTAGGGGTTTAAGAGCCCTTGGTTTATCGACATATGTGATTGGGTTTGCAGTGCCCAAATACATCTATAACAGTTGCCCCCTAAAGCATGAGGTCATCAATCTTCTGATGTCGGGTGAAATGCTTTATCATGAGGATCCGAGGTTTTTCAAACTGGAAGGTGACCTGTAATAAGATAAAATAGAATACATTATCTTCATATTATTTTCATGATCTAGCTAAGGTGGGCATTCCCATGCTTAGCTTTATAAATTCATTTTCATGTACATAGGACATACAATCGTCTGTTGTTGTAGACTGGTGATCCTTATAGAACCATAATCCTTAGCATGGATGATCATCTGTGTAGCTATGGAGTACACTTGATGTCTTTATTTTCCTAAATATATCGCAACCTGAATGGATGAAACTAGATCCGTGGTCTTCAAAGTCATTCAATATTAGCCCAATGTACAAGTCGATCCATGTGAAGAGATGTTCTGAAGTCGAACATGAAAAGACATCGCCTGATTACCAGTCAATGATGTAAGTTGTTAACAAGTGCGAGAGAAATAACCAACAATGATAATGACCCTCAAGGTACTACAGTAAAATTCACGTGGTGTGAATATATGAGTAGATGTCAAACACCACGCAAAATCTCTAGGTTGAAGGCAATTGATGTAAACCTGTCACCGGAAGATAGAAACTTGCCATTGAGGCATGCAAGCTTCAAAGTACTAAAAGGGTTGTTCCTAAGTCAACTTCTTAGATAATGAGCTGATATTGACAAGAGGTGACCCATGGTAGGAGGTCCTTAATGAATGCCACATCTACGACAAGAAATGAAGAAAATAATTTTTCTGGAGGTCAAGACGATTTGATGATACAAGGTTCAGGAATGGTGGTCATGAAAAATGGAGAGTGAAGGCATTGCAGTGGATGAGGCATTAGCTGGGTTGGTGAATTCTCTGAGTGACTTCTCTTGAACATATCAGTGACACTGTGATGGATCGGTAACATTAACCCCATGGATGATACGGAGGACCAATGGTGATGGTGAACGGAATAACCCAACCCAACTCAATCATGGTGATGGAGTGAAAGTGTCATGTTCAAGAGCGACTTGCTACCAATGAAGTTCTTCAAGTTTTCTTCCCCATTTCCCCAGTCATTTCCGACTAGTACCTCTTTATTTTTTTCAAGATTGAGGAGGATAACATATTCTTGTTCTATAATTTGCCCTTTGGGCAAACCTGTCACTATATTTTAGTGAGCTTAGTGACAGTGAAACTCGTTCTTGTCTGGATGGACAAGTTTGTCGCTATTGTTTTATCGAGTTTAACGATAAAGATAACTCAGTCCTTTTCATGTTTAGAGAGTTTGAAAAGGGACGAAAAGGAAACTCTAGTAGTCCTTTTTCATAGCATAATCCCTTAAGTCCAAAAAAGTATAAAATAATACGAAAGGGATGACTTTTTGATCAGTTTAGCGAGCCGAAAAAGACAAGCGCTCGATCTATTTTGTGGGATAATCCCTTAAGTCCAAGAAGATTCAAAGGTATAGGAGGGATGGCACTTACAATAACTTTAATGAGCTGGAGAGGCCAATTGCTCGACTCGTTTCATATTTAGTGAGTCCAAAAAGAGTTTAAAGTAGATTTATTATTTGCAAACACTTTAACGAGCTAGAATGCTCGACAATCTTTTCATATTTAACAACTCTTAAAAGGGTTTAAAGGAAACTCAGTTTTTGAGGAACGAGTGATGTTTTCAGGTAGCAACTGATTCTAGGTAAGTTTGGAAATTCTCAAACATGGCAATGTAAAGAGGGTGGCTAACAGAACCACTCATCGCAATTGTTCCTCAAAAGGGTAAACAATCAAGTGGAGGCGTATGATCAACTAAAATAGTGGAGGTGACGGTAAGAACACGACCAAGGCTCAAAAGGTTGATAGCAATGCAATCACAAAGGTTATTTACTGAGGGTGGATTCATTTTTTAATGAGCTTGAATCTTTTATAAACTATGCTCAGTGGCGGGTTTATTTTCTAATGAGCTTGAACCCTGTAGTAACACTACTCGTGATAATAGTCAGAGATGTTCAATTTACCATTAACATTGTATTATTTTTACAGTCGTACAAACTGTTCAATTACTTCATCAAATTGATTAGAAATGCAAATACATGCTTGAAAAATGAGTTAAAAACTAACATCTTATGTAAATAGTAACTTAAAAGCAGTTTTACCTCTCATTTTTACCTTTTCATTCAAATTTGGGATTGTTGGAGCTTTGGAGGTGTTTTCCCCCTTGAATTTCATCAACTAGTTTTAGGAGATCCAATGGACTTTTTTCCACATCGTTTGGACCAAGTAGGAGCTGACCCTGAGCTCTTCAATTGCATTCCTTCCCTTTTTGATTCTGAGCAACTTTTCCTATTCTTCTGAGCCCTAGGGGTTTGAGCAACTCGTTCTCTCCCCATCGCACCTAGTATGCATCAAAAAGTGTGATGCATATTGAGCTAGCCATTGGCCAGTCAATATGCATCTCACTCTATACACAAGTAGGGTACGATGGGTACAAGAGGGAAAGTTTATGCAATGTTTTCTTATGAAATTTTTGCCTGTTTTTTCCCAAATCAGGATCCTAATTCATCTCTTGCTTGTGTTTCAGGGATTCATCAGATCAAGATGGTCGTTACATGGTGCGAAATGAGTATGAAGAAGAGGAAATTATTGCCTTACATGATCTAGGTATGGTTACTGCATTCCAAAACTGTGGCTTGCTCAAATTCTTCTGCATATCCAACATGAGGCAACAAATCAATTTGTTGCAATATTTTCTTGATGCATGGGATCCTACCAACCAAGTGTTCCAGATTAGAGGCAAATCCATCCCTTCGATAGTTGAGGATATCTACTATTTGACTAGGTTATTAAGGCATGGTGCCCCTCTCTCACTATCAAGATCTGCCCGTGGGGCTGAATCCGTGAGGGATTATATTTGTCAGTTTTGTAGAGATGGATCTCAACAGAGCAGGGATGGTAAAATCAATATTGGAGATGTCACTGACCAGTCCTTGAGGACTATTTTATTCACCTTTGCTAGATTGGCTGACAGCACGGCTCTTCATTTGGCCAACAGGTCCTACATGCAGTATGCCCTGGAATGCCTTGAACCAAAGGTATTCAACTGGTGTGATATAGTACTTCCAGTTATAAAAGAACAGCTTTCCAAGGTGAAGAATGGAAGGTCCAAGAACTTTGGTTACGGTTCCATTCTCACCGCTTTCACTTTGGAGAGGATTCCACTTATACAGCCACAATACATTTCACTCAGATTTCTAGCATTGAGGGAACGACGGATGCAGAGATGGGTTGATCTCATGGCTAGACATGTTGTTCAGTAACATATTTCATTCTTTGATGCCTTATTTGAGTGGTTTGACCATCAAGAGATGGTGTTCGCAAAGTATCAATATGTTGGGATGGATTTCCGAGGCGACCCAGATTTGGTGTTACCGGGTGGTGAGCAGTGGGGTGTTATAGGTAAAAAGAAATGACCATATCTCTGTTTATCATTTTTATAATGTTCTTGTGTTTTTTAAAGGTTATCAAGACTAATAAAACTCATATATGTGTGCAGATATTGGACCAGTGTGACTAGCAGCACGCCCAAGGATAGCAGCTATTGTTCCAGTAGGAGAGGCTGTAGGGAGAGTTGTCCTTCGCGATCTGGACATAGGAGAGACCCTTGCAGTGTTGCAGGATCAGATCGAGGGTCTCACCCTTAGTATTCAAGATGTGAGGACTGATGAGTTACCTCTGAGATTACAGCACCATACCACTGGCGTGCCGAGTCGATGGACTAGTTTCTTACATATGATCATACAGGTGGTGACTTGCTATCACCAACACCATTAGTCTAGGGTGCCTTTCAACATTTTTTAGTTTTTGGATCATATGACCAATTTTGTCTTGGACACAGAATCATTTTGTCAAAACTATAAATAGCTATATATATTTTTTATTTTCAGAGTTTTATTTCGGTTAAGTTATGTAGTCCTGATGCAAATATTGATTAAATTTTCTTTTCCTTTATAAATGCTGCAAATGTCTATCTAAGACATAATTTTCGAGTGAATTAGTTAATGTGTTTAAGTTTTTGGAAATGTGTTGATATTTAATAGAATGAAACTGCCTTTCCAAAATCCTGACCCTTAGGAACATATGATAGATAGCTTAATTTGAAATGGAACAGACTCCAGTAAGTTGGAGGATGAAGGATTGTGAATCTAGCCTGACAACAAGTCAACATATGCCATGTGCGATGGAATCAGAGATAAGTTCCATAAATGCAATGTACTCAACAATGTTGTTCATTGATCAACCAATAAATATCGCTCTGAAACTCACTAACTTGCCATTTGGATCAAAAATGGCCCAGGCTGTAGAAGATAGATTCTGCGTACTACGACTAGCTCCGTCAGTATATCTAATGAATGATTCCAACAGGTCCGACATCTGTAAAAAATGCAAAGTGGATTATCTAACCAAAATTATCACTCTTGACAAAAACAAAAATGTAGCCAAAGCATATAAAGAGATTACTACACTTAATCAAGCATAGTAACGCTTAAGATACAACCCGTTTTGGGGTTGCGACAGTGGAATCCCATCATAATCTACTAGCTCGTAGGCTTCTTTTGTTAATACTCATATAACAATGTAGGGGCCCATCCATAAAGGTTTGAACTTACATACTCCCAGTTCATCGGATTCCTGATCGTACAACAAGACCAGGTCACCTTTTGAGAAGACACGGGGTTTGACATTTTTGTCAAATTGCGCCTTGACTTATTTCTTATGAGCTTCGTTAGCTAAAGTAGCATCACGATGGTTTTCATCCAATTGGATTAGTTCGATTGCAATCTTGAGAGATGAAATTTCACAATGAATCAGTAAGACCACTTCTAGGCCATACACCAGCTGAAAGGGTGTAAACCCAGTCACATTTCACAGCGATGTCCTATATGCCCACAAGGCCGAGTACAGGATTAAGTGCCAACTTCGATTTTGGACTCCAGTCATCCTTTGTGGCATATGCTTCAGGATTTTTTTCATGGCCTCAACTTGTTCGTTGGCTTGTAGATAATATGGAGTACAACTGTTGTGGGACAGTCCTAATTTGGTAGCCAATTCAACCGTCATTTGATTGTGAAAATGCAATCCATGATCTGTGACTATAGCTTGTGGAACACCAAATTTAGAGACTACATGATTGAAAAAGAAAAGAGCAGTCATTTCACCACTGTTGTTTAATGTAGGCATCACCTCGGCCCATTTTATAAAATAATTGACTACGACTATGATATACCCATGCCCCCTGGCCTAGGTGAGGTTACATGTCATGAAATCTATGCCCCATTTGCTGAATGGCCCAACAACAACTACTGGATGCAGTGGTGCAGGTTGTAGTTTGGTTTTGCGGTCGAAGATCTAACAAGCATGGCAACTTCTGACCACGATTATGCAATCCTTGAATATAGTAGGCTAGAAGTAACCTGCTCATAAAATCTTTTGTACCATAGCGTAACTAGATTGATGCCCCCCACACGTGCTTGAATGGAAATCATTCGGGACTTTTTTGGCCTCCTCATGCATGAGGCACCTTTGCAGAACTATATCGACACCATGATGGTAAATGGTATCACCGATGATCATGTAGTCTTTTGCTTGGTATTGAGTACGTCGTTGTTCGGAGTGAGAGGCATTAGGCCTAAATGTTTGGGTTTGGAGATAAATTAGTATATCTCCATACCATGGATCGCTTGACGATATCATAAACAGAGATTCATCCACGATTGATTCTTTAGATGTTGAATCGTTGAATGATGATGGGAGGTCATGTAGTAACTCCACGAAAACTAGATATTTCTTTGATTTGGATTTTGTGAATTCCAGATCAAACTCTTGCAAAATGGCTATCCATTTTGAATATTTTCCCCCTAGTAATTAACGCGATAGAATGTAGGTTATAGGGTTACAATATGACGGAATGGTAGTTTTGTGAAAGAGGATATAGTGTCGAAATACCTGTACTTCTTGAACAGCTGCTAGAGCCAGCGTTTCAACATAGGATTACTTTCTTTCTGTATCATTTAAGTTTCAGCTTAAATAATAGCTTGGAGGTTCAATTCCATCGTCTTCTTGTCTTAAGACCATTGCAATGGTTGTATCTACTGTATCAAGATACAAGTTAAAGTCCTTTTGATAGTCAGGAGCGTACATTAATGATGCTTTTATTAGGGAATCCTTTAAAGCTTCAAAGGAAGCTTATGCAACCTGATCCTAGTTGAAGGTTACTTCTTTTTTCAAAAGACATGTATAACCTTTAGCAAGTTCGGCATAATTTCGAATGAACGTCCTTAGAAAGTTTGCTTACCCTTGGAGTTTCTGAATCTGAACCAAATTTGAAGGTGGAGGCATGTTGATGATTGCTTGAACCTTACATGGGTTGAATCGAAACCTGTCCTTAGAAACTATGAAACCTAGTAAACAACCAGAACCGACACAAAACACACACTTGTGTGGATTGAGTCATATCTTGTAGTGTTGGCAACGTAGAAATATAGCTCTCAAATCATGTTGATGATCAGTCTGCTTTCGCGAATGAGCTAGTAGATCGTCAAGATATGGTTGAACAATGTGCTTGATGTCATCGAAGGCGTAGTTCATTGCCCTCTGAAAAGTTGCCCCTGCATTCTTTAAACCAAAAGGTAGTTTACAGTATGCGAATGTGCCCCACGGACATATAAATGCAGTCTTTGACTGGTCCTGTGGTTGGATGTTTATTTGATTATATCCATAAAATCCATCCATGAATGAAAAGATTTCACATCTAGCACATTCAACAATTATCTGGTCGATGAAGGGTGTAGGGTAGTTGTCTTTTGGACAAGCTTGATTTACATCCCTATAATCAATGCACACTCTAATCATTCCTTTCTTTTTCATGACAGGAACAATATTCAATACCCAATTAGTTGGGGGAATAGGGTAAATGAAACCAACATGTAAACGTTTTTCAAATTTCGCCTTAATGGTAGCAGCTTTCTTCGGGTGAACCTATTGAAGTAGTTGTTGTACTGGTTTGACATTTAGGTACATCTTGATTTCGTGTTCAATGATGCTCGAGTCAATGCTTGGCATTTCTTCATATGACCATGCAAAGACATCTCTGAATTCACGAAAGAGAGTGGAGTATATTTCCAGTTTTGAAGAAGAGCAAGATTTGCCGACATGAATATTCTCTACAGCATTAGGTTTGGTCGAGATATTTATGGCGATAATTTCTTCAATATCGGACAGGTTTCGCTCAGAATCCACTGTGTTTACAGTATTTTATAGAAAATCAAAAACTGAAGGATGATCAAGGTTATTGGAATAATCTTCATCATTATCTTGAAGATGGGAATGATGGTGGTAATCTTCCCATGGTGCCTCTCCTATCATTATTGACTAAATGATTCCTTCATCTGTAGAATGTATACATGGCCAAGGATCTAAAGAGGTGCCATATTATAGAGGCCTATCTATCCAAGCACTCGATGAGTGTTGATTTGGGTTTGCCGCCCAGGCTAAGAAAATTGATTGCTAGAAAATTTTATGGGGCTTGGAGACAATACCTGGAAATGATCCATGCTAACAAAATGTTTTGAAATCTTCTTAATATTTATTGATGTAGAAGGTACCATGTTACAGGTTTCCACCGTGGCCACTTCCACCAGATTTCTCAGAGGCGGGAGGGCAAAAGTACCCATTAAGGCAAGGTCTTTTAGGAGGCCTACTATGACATTCTGAAGCAATTGAGAGCTTCCATGGATCATTGGAATGCTTCCCGTAACTTGTGAACTATTGGGGAGAAAGGTTAGTTGGTCAACAATTGTAATTCTGCCTTAGAAAGGAAAAGCAATGTTTCTAAAATATGTTGACACAACAGCAGCCATAGCATAAATCCAGGGCCTTCCTAGTAGGATATTGTAATCAAAGTTTCCATCGATAAATTTGACTTCAATTTCTACTATCCTGCCCCACTTGCAAGTTACTTAATATCCCATACGGTGTGTATGTTCTTCCATCGAACACATTTAACATCGTTGATGATCATGATAAGGGTGGTGAGCCTAACGTTTTCCAGCAACTCATTGACATAATACAGGTAGATGCTCCCTCATCAATGATTGTTCGATGAACAGTTTTGTTGAGGATTTTTACTTGTATAAGGAAAGTGAGTTGGGCCGGTAACAGAGGTTTGTATCCTTTATGGTTAAAGGCCACAAGGTTGGAATCCGCTGGGTCAATTCCACCTATTGCTAATAATAAAGCCTGCTTTTGGGAGGGGTAATTCTGCAGTACTTCAAGTGTCGACATAGCGGATGGTGATTGGGCTAGATCCTCTGCTATATTATAATTTTGTGCTACTCAAGCATGATGATTAAATGTTGATTTATGTACTACTCCCTTCTACGACTTTATTATTATTTCAGGAATGATGGGTGGCACAACTTTTGATGAAGTTGATGTCGAACTACTAGGTTGATCAGTAGCCTTGTTGTTGTTTGACATCTGTGGATTTCGGTAATCTTTATTCCTCATCAATATCAAAGCATCTTTTTTCTGCTTTGATGTGGATAACATAAGCACTTGGGATGGGGAGGCATTATCGATAGAAACCAGATTAGTTTATGGGTTTAGAAATAGATCAGTCAACACTATTGAGGTGCTTAAAGATTTTAAAAATTTCTTGACCTCAGCTCGATGTGGACAATCTTTCATCCAATGTTCTTCATTACATATGAAACATGGTTGACCTAGCTTCTTTCACCTAGTAGGGCTTTCAGAAGATTTTTCAGAACGTGTATCTTCCTATTTCTTCTTCTTGTTTTTCCCTTTCTTCTTGCCCCTCGGTTGCTTGGGTTCTTTGCCTTTGTTGGATTACATGGAATTAACCTCCAAGGCATGAAGTTTGTCATTTTCTTTTTGACTAGAAATTGCAAGGGCTTTACCAGATGGAGCCTTTGTAGTTTGCGTACTTAAGGTACCAATCACGCTGTCACCAGCATGAGAGTCCCTGTTTGATTTAGGAGGTGGAGGAATAGAAAATTCCAGTCTAGGAGCGTCAGGAATTTTGTCATAGAGCATGCCAAACTGAGTATAGATCAAGTCTAAATATTGCGCACGAGCAATAACTTGCTCTTCAGTGAAAACTCCTCCTTTCGCCACATCTTCTATAATAGAAGGTAATAATGACTTAATAAACCACTCAGCTAGAAGCTAATTAGGAACATAGGTATTTACCATTCGACAATGATGTTGCCACTCATGAATATGATCAGATATGTGAGTGGCTATTGTCTACTTAAAGTTGGTAAGGAGTTTTGTTCCCGTCTCGTACCTTATGGGTAACTGAAAGTGGGTTAGAAAGGTAGTGGCAAGGGCGCTAAAGTTAACAAATGATGCTCTAGCCAATTTGATGTACCATTTCACTGCTAAACCAGTTAACATTCATTGAAAAAGGTGAATCCTAATCAAATCATCATTGAGGGTGTTGGATGAACACCACAAATGAAAAGTCGTTACATGATTCAACGTATCTTCACCCAGATTTCCATTGAATTTAGAAATTTCTGAAGGAAGTTTATGACAAATTGCTGGCCACCAAGGGGCGTAGGCAATTGGATCATTAGTTAACCAGTTCAAATATGGTAATTCTAGAGTCGCTACAAAGGGCAACTATTGATTCAGGTTTGGTGAAGCATACCCAGGATAAGATGGGATCGCCTGAGCAGTGGGTCTTTGCATACCAGCATAATGTATTTGATGCTGGTAACTTGATAAGGTTGATGGGCATAACCATTATAGTATGGTTGTTGATAACCACTTTGAAAATGTGGTTATCCATTACCTAAAGTGCCTTGTTGCTCAAGTCCTCAACAAACGTGCTAGAATTGGGGTTGTTGATATTGCACCAGCCATGGTTGTTGAACCATTTTTTGTTGCCCAATACTAGATGATTGACCAAGATGTGGAGTCATAACACCTGTTTGAGCCTGAGTCATTCCGGGTAAGGAAACACTAATCTAAGATTGTGGGGGAGTCGTAGAGATAAGAGGCTGTTGTACTACAACCTAAGAAATTTGAGGTTGACATACAACAAGCTGTGCTTGTACTTGTGACACAGTCACAATAGCAAGTGTAGTGGTAATATTCAACACAGGTTGGGTTGGTTGCATCGAATATACAACCCTTGGCTATTGACGTAGTATTAATATCCAACCACTGGATGTAATTCGAGTTTGACTTGAATTTTGTTGTGAGCTCTCATACGTTTGTTCAACAGGAGGGAACAATGAAAAAGAATATTTCCCCCCGTATGGTGGTAATCCAGTGTTTATTTAAGGATAGATGGGTCTTTGATGACTGGGTTGCCCAAATTGAAACTAGTATGTAGGATCGATTTGTTGAGCTTCAACATAAGAAATGCCAGATAGGGTCCCAGAAGAACCAATGGGAATAGACCATGTCATCGAAAAAGTCCCTGGGTGGACTCCATCTAGTGATTGATAACTAGTTGGGACAGATGGTATATCAGTGAACATCGTAGGAGTGGTAGCAGGAGGTCCTGTTGTGGCTGTATCAGATGACACAGTCCTATATGTTGACAGTTGTTAAAACATATTCAATATATCTAAAATATTTCCTAGCGATTCGACAGGAACTTGCGATGGAGGTTGATTGAAAGAACTAATTTTAGGAATAGAAGGATACAAGTGGATCCCAGCTCCAGAATGCAATCTAGTACTGGATGGAAGATCCTCTACAACTTCTTCTATAGAAATCAATCTAGGTGGAAGAGGTAGATCGTCAGGTCCGTAAAATATTTATGGGGTTGAAGAAGGTATAGTTTCTGCAGCGACAGATACTGGAGGGGTCACACCTTCTGAATTCTAGAACTCAACTTCCAGATGTTCAGGTGAGTGAACTTCAATTTCTAGATTAGCTCTAGATGGAGCTGTTTCAGGTATTGAGTTGTCTACTATTACACTAGGATTAGGTCTAGTGTCCTCTCGTAACTGCAGAACTTCTTCTGTAAAGGCAGATGTACCAGAAATGATTGGAGTAACTGTAGTCTCTGATGATGTTGAAACACAAATTTCAAATAAACCAGGAGAGGTGGAATCAATTAAATGAAGCCATTTTTCCCAGAATGGTTTCGTTTTCAGAGTCAAAGATGGTTGAATTGCTAGCCTCCACAAATGACAGGGTTTTGATTGACTTTCTTCCACGATTATGAATTACTTGATCAACTCAAAATTAAAGGAGGAAAATGTTATTCCGAATTAACTGAATTTTATGATGCTTTGACACAACTTGATTTTCCAGTTTTTAAGATTCGAGAAAAAGCTAAAGGTGACTCTAGTGGCCTTTGATTTTTAATGAGCCCAAAGTCACAAGTGCTCAGATGGACCTTTTCTTTTAAGGAGTCGAAAATGAACAAAAGTAATTACTCTAGAAATCTAGATAGAGGGATTACCAAACCAATCACAAAAATAAAATATACACCTTGGTGGTAAATTAAAGAGAAATTACCAAGGACTTTATGTATGGCAGTCAATATTCCCGAATGCTATTTTCAGTACATTGCGATCGATAGGGCAGCAGACATGGCTTCCTAAGGATAAAGGATATCAGCCTATTGTGGTCTCCCAATATATATTTGACGGTATGTGGAGCACAAGTCCATACTAGCACTTGTCATATCAAAGAGGAGGAATCACCCAACCTTCGATGAAAACAATAGTCACCAGGCTTTACGACGCCGGAATATGTGTCTAGCCTAGATTTTTAGATGTTGTGCGTTAGGTTCCAAAGCGTTTTTATGTTCATTGAGGTTTATTTTATAGTTGATTTTTTTTAAGAAGTTTGCCTTTCAAGGTTCACCATGTGATGTAGATGTAAAATTCGTAAATATGCAATCTAAAATGATAAACAGTCATTTGTTTTCTTTTAGCAATGAAAATCCTAGCTACTAAGGAAAGAAGAATATGATTCTTTCAATAGAGAGCAGAGAGCACACACTAAATGCACTTTTCCTAAATCAATTTCCGCATGTAGTCTAAATGTAAATGCACATGCATGTATTTGTTTTTCTGTTTCCTTAATGTGAGGATGCCAAAAAGAAAACTAAGTACAGATCTGAACTACTTTTCTTCAAAGTGACACTTTAGCAATTCCTTTTTCCACAAAGAAAGGAAGATTAAGACGACAGTTTCAATTTCGAATGGAAAACTGCTTTCGACACTTTAAATATTGACAATTCAAATCAAATAAAATGGCAAAAGTACAATCGACTATCTAAAAGAGGAAGACTTTACGACACTCTTCTTTTCGAATCACAATGACATTTGTGACACTTTTGAATCAAAAGACGCCAATTCTATTAAGCTACTATTTGTAAAGGAGGACCGTAAATGATGAAAAATACATAAAAAACATTCACAATTCCTGATAAATGGAGGCTGAATAATGTAAACGAAGAAGGCTTCAACAATGATATACTAATCATATGCAGCAAAACTACTAAATAGAGCTGAAAGCAATGAAGAAAAAACCAAATTCCAGAGAGGGAAACAGTCTCATTCAATCATCGCACCTATCCTTAAGGGAAACGGGGATGCATCTCACTTGCAACACATGGGAGGTGTTGTGCATCCAGACTGCCAATGAGAGACAGTGCAATGGACTAGAAAATGAAACTAAGCTTGGTTTTTGTTCAAAATTTGCAGCTAAGTTCAATGATTTAGTCAAGCTATGATAGATAGTAAACAGAAAGTGTAGGGTTATGATCTTATGGGGTTATTGAGCTAACACCAGGGCACTTCGGATGTTTGCAAGTCAAATGTTCAGTTTATAAACCAACCTAGAGATTGACTGAAGCAACATTGATCTACTTTGCACTTGCATAGCAAGTTCAGTTCGAAGGCTATTTGGCTTAACTTTAGGCTCCATCTATAGTTTATAACGCAAAAAAATAGTATTTTTTAACCCCATACAGAAATTACTTGCATCTGAATTCTAAATCACAGGAAAAAATAAAAATGCAAGAGCATAACACATAAAACACATATACACAGAGATTTCCCACTGGATCCCAAAACCGGGACTACCAGCTTGATTTTTCATTAAATTCCTTTCAATGTTACAATACATATTTATACATGCTGAAGCATCCAATACCATGGACCGAAAACCATCACGTCCAATACGATGGACCGAAAACCATCACCTCCAAAAAACATGTGCAAAAATCATGCACAAAACCATAGGTGGGTCCGCCCAACCTAACATAGGGTCCAAAACCAAAATTTTCCAGGGCG